>CM035807.1:36349352-36652857 GCA_020466095.1 Chlorops oryzae | reverse complement strand
ATACATACATACATGTGTAGTGCGTGTGCTTGTATAGCTGCGTGCTTTTTACTTCTTTCTTTATTTTTGTCATGTTTATTTTGAATTTCAATTTGACTCATTTCAACGCAAAAAATTTGCGACCACAGCTTTCCCCTCGACGGAATCCAAAACAAAGCAAGCTTCCTTTCATTCTTTTATGTTATGTTATTTGCGTTTATGTGCAGTGCGCGCATATGCGATGATGTATATATGTATATATGTACATATGTGCTCGAAAATGTATAGAAATAGTTGGTAATTTATGTTTTTTTTTTTAATTCGGAATTTTAATTCGTCTTTTGTTTTTGTCGCTGCGAGTTTAAGGGTTAATAAGATTTTTGATACGGAGTTGAAAGAAAATTAAACTGCAAGCAGTAGGTAAATTTTCTAAAAAGAACTGCTACTTTTACTAGAACAATCAGAATTACTGAAACTTTTGGTGAATCTTCCACCATATTTATACATATATAGGTACAGTAGATTTTGGGTGGTGTGAACTAATTTTTGCAAGGCCTATTCATACTATCCAGATGTTCCCAGCAGCGAAACTGCGATTGCATGCCAGTGCCATCAACTCTAGAATCAACTCCAAAATAATGCAATAGCATTACAATATGCATGAATTGCTTCTCAAAAGTAATCAACTCCACTATTTCAAATACTTCATCAATTTTATTTGCATTGTATTATATTGTATTATATAGGTAATGCAATAGGAGCGGCTTTTCATTACCAATCGCCTATTAGTAATGCGTGTTTTTATTTGGAATGCATCGGTGAAAATAATCTTTGGGTAATCAATGAATTTATATACGAAAGTAATGCAGCGCAAGAGATAAAGGTAGTCCAACAATAAAACGTCATTGGTTCAATGACTGCATTGATGAAAGGTAATGCAGCAGAAGCCTTTACCGCTTACCGCCAATGTCACACAATGTTAAATGTAATGCATAATTCAACAGGAAAGGAATCGAGTGTGTCATCAAATGGCATTACTTGTCATCGATGAAGCATGCATTACATTCGCTGCTGGGATGTTCTGCTATGCTATGCCATCACTGATTGCAGCTTAACGCTTTCACGTTAGAAAGAGAGAAAAAATAGTCATGACAAATAAAACAAAAGAATTGACACCAGATTAACTGTTAATTTTCTTGGTTTTGCTTTCATTGTGTTTATTGTGTTGTTCGTTTTTTGTTTTTCGGTATTAAAATTTTGTTCACACTACACAGATTTTTGCCTGTTCACACTAGATACAGAGTACTCAATGAAAAAATTTGTGTGTTCACTCGGCCGAGGTGTTCACTCTAACCGGGATTCACACCACCCAGATTCTACTGTACTACGTTTCAATGGTTTTTGCTTAAACGATTGTTTTAAAGAAAATTAATTTAGACATTAAAACTTGCTAAAAGCAAACTCTGTAGAATTTCATTTTCATTTCCCATGTGGTATTGGCAACTACAGATTTCCAGTAGTCAAAAAGTCAACCATTTTAATCATTGGCTTTTTGAGCGCATTTTAAGCTTTTATATCGAGGATGTGAATAAAAATTGTAGAAATATCCTACAGGGCAATACGAAAGACCTCAAGAAGTAGTGATTTTTTCTACGAAATCATTTGTATTTAACTAGGGAAAATGTATCCAATTGCCGCCCAACCAACTAGTGGTATACTGGTGCAAATCCCTGAAATAATGAACAGCTCGAAATAGTGAACACTTTTTTGTTACACGGACTGTTCTAATTAATCAGCCCTGTAGAGAGGGATGTGGAAAACCGGGATTTTCCCCGGGCCCGGGCTTTCTGAAGGGGCCCTCAATTGGCATGGACTTTTTTTCGCACATTTTTGTGAGGAAACCCCGGAAAAATTCCCCAGGCCCCAAATATCTCTCTACTGGCCTGTAATAATGAACAAAACATTCAATCTCGCTAATATGAACAATCTGGATACAATGAACAGGACGTGCAAAAATAATTCACCATATCCAAGTTCGACTGTGTTATGCTGATTTGAGTGAAAAATTCTACAAATTTTGGGGCTAAATCAAAAAAAAAAAACTGGTAAAAAGTAGTCTAGTTTGGGTCTAGTTCTAAGCTGGTCCAAAATGGAGTAGTTGTAATCAGTTTTTTTGAAAAAATTGTATCCCCAAAATTCTTAGAATTTTTCACTTATTCTCAATTAATATTAAAATTTTCATCGAAATCGGACTTAATGAATTTTTTGATTTCATGGGGTTTTGCTCTACAGCTCTCTAAACTTCCTCTAACCCCCAAAAATTTTTTTTGGGTTGATGTCTTATAATTGTTCCATATTCCACGGTGGCAAATATAAGCACTACCAAAGCACTCTTTCTCTCGGTACGCCCATGCCTGAATCATTTCTATTTCGTTTTTTTTTTTACCCAATCTATACACCTTGATAAAACCTAATCAGTCGAAATAGCTGTGGGGTCCCATTTTTTTAATTGCCCCAGAGCCCTTGGGTACCTACCAACGCCACTGAGTAAGAGTGAAACTTTTTTCATAAAAGGAAACTAATTTTTGATTGTTAAGCTCATGAAAATTCTTTCACTCAGCCCTAGATTTACTATATGGACACTCGAGCCACACTCTCACAGCGGCATATTTTGGGGAGCGTCAACATTTTTATGACGAAATCAAACATTTTTTTGAAATTGCAGAAATTATTTCGTAACCATGATCAGTGACATGGCGTATTCATTCTTAGCGATTATAAATAATAAAAAGCATATTGGTTTTATGAATATTATAAAGCTTCAGACACGATCGAAAAAATTACGATTTGATTAAAAAAATTTATTTACGTACTTTTTGTAATTACACAAGTCGACAAAATGAAATTTTACACACTCTGTGTCGAGGGTATATTGCGTTTGTGTGGTTGTGTGTAACACCCTGAACCAGTCGAGATAGATCATACAAAATGTATATAGAAATGATCAGCGTCACCAGGAGATTCGATTTAGACATGTCCGTCCGTCTATCCGTCTGTATACAGTTTTCTTATCGAAGGAGTTGAGCTATCTTGACGAAATTTATACGTGCTTACGGGGACATGAGTAAGAACAAGTTCGAGAATGGACCCGATCGGACCATTTTTAGTGGTACCTCCAGTACTAGGGTCTGCTATAAAAATCACAAAAACTGATTTTTTCAAGATATTCTGATGAAATTTGATAGTTGAACATATAAAGCCAAGTTATTCAAATTCCAAAAATTGTAAAAGTGGGCGTGGCCGAAGGGCGTTTTTCGAAAATGGCTTCCTTCACCCGAAATTCAAATGTGACATGAACAAAATTTTTCAGTTATGCTTTCTTTGTAGCCATAAACATTCTCTCCAAAAATTTCTTTGATAGGTCCATTATTAGGGGTACCTCCAGTATAGGGCCTGTCACAAAAATCTCAAAACTGCCCCAAAATCAGATTTTTTGGAAATATTCCACTGAAACTTAGAATTTGAGCGTATATAAAGGCCTCCAATTAGAATTTAAAACAAGTAAGAAAGCTAAAGTCGGTCAAGCCCGACTTTGAAATACCCAGCCTCCCGACATTATGAGCGCACTATGTTTTGCTTCTCTATTTGTGGGCGTGGCAGTGGGCGGGCCACATAAATTATTTTCCCTACACTTTTCATTCGCCTTGGTGAACCTATGTTGCGATTTTGAAGCTTCTACGCCTTTTACTTCGGAAGTTACGAAAAATCTTCATTTGTGGGCGTGGCAGTGGGCGGGCCACATAAATTTTTTCCCCACACCTTTCATTCGGGTTGGTCAACCTATGTTGCAAATTTGAAGCTTCTACGCCTTTTACTTCAGAAGTAACGATAAGCCCTTATTTGTGGGCGTGGCTCGAGGAGGACGGCGTCCATTTTTTAGGATATTCCCTTCGAGTTTACCATACTCCAAATATCAATGGAATGTGTTGAGTGGTTCGCAGGTTACAAGCATTTTACTGAAAACACAATAAATTCATTTGTGGGCGTGGCAGTGGGCGGTTGTCCTCATTTTTACTTATGATCATACTCGGACCCCGATATACATGTGTGCCAAATTTCGACTTCATTGGTTCAAGCCGTTTCGGAGGAGATCCGACCACGGACGAAGACAGACGGAAAGCGGAAGAGGCGACACGAGGCTTCTAAATCGATTCAGTTTTTGATCCTGATCATTTCTATATATATTTTTCTATATCTCCGGAGCTTAATTCTCCCTGTTACAAGATTTGCACAAAACTAATATACCCCGCTTACGCTGGGTATAAAAATTGGAAAAGTGAACGTGGCAAAGAAATTCAACAAAAGTCGGTATATTGGGCCCCTATGGCTTAAACACTTCCTGATGTTAAAAATTATTTGAACATGTGTGTCTGTGTCGGGTATTCTATTGTCAGACTCGCCTGACTATAGCACCCTTACTTGTTAATGGCTGTTTTCTGGCTCACTAAATCAGATTATATCTGAAAACCCAATTTTTTTTTAAAGTTTGATTTTGTGGTCAGGAGGACAGTATTTGAAATTTTCGCGTCAATTTCTAGATTTTTCTCAAAATCTCAGGAAGTATGTATGTATGTGTTTTGCATTTTATGTATCTTGCTTAAAAGAGGAAAAATTCACCTTTACAACGATGTACCAAGTGTTTCAATCAAAGTTTTACTTCAAGATCTATAGCCATTCAAGTTTGAAAAATGTGGATTCATTACTAATCTAGAAGTAGTCGGAATCTGATATACAGAAATCAGACACAAAAATCGTGTTTGCCTGTGTAATTTGCCAATGATTATTCTTTTGACTGCTTTCAAATTATGCATTAAACTTCAATACTGATGGTTTAACAACGAAATGGTGAGAATTGAATGTAGGCTTTAGGAAAAAGAAAATAAATTTCTACCAAAATGTCCGACTGCGCGCCTTAAATAAGCTGAGAAGCTCTGGCAAAATACCGATTAAGGTACAAAGTGATGCTTGCGATAGAAACGAGGATGGCGACCATAATTTGTTTGGAGTCTGTCTATTTCGAAAACACGAAGGACCAACTATCAACATTCCATAATGAAATTATCGAAGCGTCGTGGCGACAAGGCGAGATCAAGCAAGGCTGCTACTCATATGTACATATCTATGTGTTGTTGCGTGCTTCCTTTCGACTGTTTGGCTCATGCAAAAACATACCTACATATGTACGTTTGTTTGCCAAACCAAATATATTTATGCCATGCTAAATAGTGGTGTCACGGATGTCGAAAGACCTTAGAACAAATTTGAAAGGACGCATCGGTATGCATCCGCAACTCTCCTAGAAGCTTTCGCTGCTGCTTATGCCTTCTATTCCTTTACAAGCGGTCGCATCGAATGATATGTACATCTTCGGATGCTGTCAATTCGTTCGATATTAAATTGTCACTCGATTGCTGTATGCACTCAGGTGTAAATAATAATTAGTACCTACCGAAGCCCTGGAGCTGAAAAGTTTTGCCGTCGTGCAGCTATGGAGAAGTCTCTAGCTTCTTTGATTTTATTAGTCGCGTGGAGTTTTTCATACCGAAACGCGTGTTACTCTTTCACGCTTGCGGCGATCGAGCTTCGTATTTTAACTGTTTCACTCCAGTGTACACACATACACACATTCATATGTGTCCGAAGGAGTGTGAACAGGGGCAAAGCTGCGTGTTTGTACAAAGTGGAATCGGCTTTGTCCCTTTTGTAGGTAGCTACTGAGACTTTAAACTTTATGTCTTGCACTTTTAAATGAGCCTTAGATTAGAAAGCATACCCGATATTTTATCTGTCATTGTTATAGTCGAGGAATGAAATGTTTAAGCTTATGATTTAACTCAGTGTTTGCATAGCCAAAAACCTCCTGACCCAGTGAGAGCTGCCATGGCACATTGGGCTTCAGGTGGCGTCTACTAAATACCTCGTAACCCAACGACGCCAACGTAACTCATTAAATTAGACGCAAATAAACAAGTGGAACAACGGGGAACTCTGCACTTACATACGTATGTATGTATTTACGTAGAATCATGCCTGTTTTATTTTCTAATGGAACGACAGCCTTAGCAATGTCTGCTGCACGAATAATACACAATCTAATCTGTCTTAGCAGCTTTGCCGGTTGCACAGTGATGCATGCACACACCAACGAAACAAGGCGCGTTGCAGCAATTCAACAAAACAGCACAAAAAGTGGCAGCTGCATCAACAGCAGGCATCTTGCCGAAGTCGGAGGTACACGTTGAACGTACATATGTATACGCAGTGCGATTTGCATATTGAATGTGAAAATATATGCCACAACGATTGCTCCTTCTGCTCCAGACGCGGCCGGGCATTTCGGGGTCTCTAACGATTCCAATGCCAATGTCAATGAAATTTCGACGCGCAGCGCATTCTGCCCACAGCGATGCCTCGAGATCTTCCCATAATCGCTGACACTATGAATTTCGTACTGCATCGCCACGCACAATGGATCAGATGGATGGAAGAATCGTATACACCGTATGCAGCATTCGCATTCTCGCATTGCAGCAGGCGCTTGTTTAGTGTGGAGCCAAAAAAACAAAACAAAACCAAAATTGCAACTAAATTCTGGCTCCGTGTGTTGAGAACACGAGCGCGCAGCGGCAATTCGACCAACTACTGCCGTCGTACCGACGATGCGGAAAGTGCTGCACGGACAAATATGGCCAAAAGTGCAACTAACCGAGGCGAAGGTCGACTAGCTGTTGCTGCGAGTGCTCCAATACTCCGGCGCTATGGTGGCTCTCCTTGTTGTTGTTGCTCTTGTTGGCATTTGCGAATTTTATTTGGCTGCATGCCAAACGGTGTTTAGATAACAGCAAAAGAGCAACGGAGGTGGCAGATTGGGCAGAGACTAATGCCGTCAGGCGATCATAAAAATAGGATTCCACACAGTGAAAATGCCGCTTCAATACATTGCCATCAAACGAGAGAAATCGCACAAGCAATATTCCCACTGAGCGAAATGAAAGCGAAAGTCCTAAATTATTTGCGAGGGGGCTCGTTTATTCAATTTCAAATTGTAGCCACATATCTATGCATAGGGATGCAACGAAATTTCGCAATGCATACAACTAGAACAGCCCGAATGTTAAGCCACAAATACCCACTAGTTGCACTAGTTGGTGCAAAGGTACGAATCAAAATATTGCGTGCTCAAAGTATCCTATTTGTGACATCACGAGCTTTCATTCACTTAAATTTCTCCAATATATTTCGTCACTCGAAGATTTTGTTCACGGGGATGATTAAATAAAATTCTAGGGTATATGTACACAGACGCGACAGTCGCGGCTTTTTTGTCCGCTTATGGGAGCTGTCTGCAAGATCAGCTCCGAACACTTTTTTAAAAGATTTTATTTATCACAAAATCGTGTAAATTTCGCATTCTAATTTCTATTAAAACCCTCCAGGAAATGCGAGCAGTGTAACTGTAGCGTTTTACTAGTTCCGACTTCCCCAGTGCCTTTGTAGAAAATTAACATTGAGAGATGGCGGAAAATCGACAGTCGTAGTACAGAACTACCGCTTTTCTAGTAGGTACTGTAAGAACCAATTGGCTCATTTGAATATAATTTAAAACTACTTTTCTTTCCCAGGCAATTGCTGGTATTTGGGCCCCTATTTTCGGTATTCGAGTTGCAACTGGCTGATTGTTTTTTTTTTTTTTTGTACAAATATATGGCTCAACTCAACCCATTTGCACTAGATCTTAAGTTCCTAGTAAATCACTAGTAGCTTTAGGAAATTCGTCTTATACGTCCTAGAGGGTAGCTCTACAAAAATTGCCAACTATGTCCGTGAGTTGCGCGGAAAAATGTTGCAGCTCAATTTGAAACACATTCATCCCACCGTACCCACGAAATATTTGTTCTGCTGTCATTAAAATCGAAAATGAAATAATTTTCACTGCCAAATGTGTTGCCAACAAAACTATGTGTATGTACATGAGTTTGCGGCATTGCTGGATGCTGTTGGCAGAAAAGCCTATGCATATGGTTAAAACGGTGCGTATTGGATTGTGGCGATGGCAGTCCTGACACAGCGCGAAGCGTGCTCTTGGCAATGCTCACGGCACTGAGCAATTTATCAATTTAGAGGTCAATGTCACTAGAGCAATGCGAATTTAGAATTTCGATGTACCCATAATTTGCGGCGAATGTTTTCAATTGTTTAGATGAGGTTAAAAGAAGGGGACTGCGGCATGAAGAGAATGACAGCCGCCCAATTGAACATCCCACAAATAATGGGCGCGATATATGAGTGTTTTTTTATATTTATTATCTACAATAAATTTATATATATGTTACATAGGTATGTTGTTAGTTATACAAAGAATTAAGTTCACTTTCCGGCGAATCTATCAAAGTCTGTTTAATTGTTTGCCTCTCCAATTATGAGTGGACTTATGTACACCATTTTTGGTGTTCTTGGAAGTTATTTAATCTTTTCCATTTTTGGCATTCAATCTTCACATACGGAATTCTCACACTGAGAAGCATTTTGAACTGCTTTAATTTACGGAGGGGCTCAAAAATCATTCCTAGCAATGAAACAGTTCCTCCGAATGGAGCGAATGCCAAAATAGAACAGAAAAGCCTGGTAGCCCGACAATGTCGCAGACAATGACTTAAGCACCAGTGTCGATTCAGACACGTCTCAAACGCAACGAAACTCAAAACCCACAAACACTGGGCCAGCCACGAAATTCACCCTCCCGAGTCCGGACACACAAACGCAATTATATATGCAAGAACACAAACGTCCGTACACATGCGGAGCAAATTCAGCCTGGCTCAGTCGAGCACTGTTCAGCACGCCCACGCCCGCTCATTGACACTCACAAAAGCCATTCATGTGCATACATACACCATGCAAGACACGCGACACACGCACCCACGCCACGGCCAATGTTGACAGCAGCAAACCGAAAAAAAAATCTAACGTTTTCTGCACACTTTCACAAAATTTGTTGAAAATTGCAACTTCAATAAGGTTAATGTCCTCCAAAACATAATGTAACGAAAAAATATGAAAAGTAAAAAATGAAAAAATGGAAAAACGAGGAAAAAAGGAAAAAAAGAAAAAAGGAAAAGCCCTCCAATTCACTTCACTTTAGCTTCCCACCGCTCCAGACTCAGATTCAGACTTCAGACGTTTACTTGAAACCCAGACAGTCGAAAAGGGCAGACTGCTTGCTTAGGGACACCGCCGATGGTTGTGTGGTGGAGACAAATGTGGTTCCTGGATCGGCATTCGGAGCGAGAGGTACCTACAGAGATTGGTGGTTGAAGCGGGATTCTAATGGCTCATACATGCGTCACAACGGTGACGACAATTTCCAACAAAAGCGACGAGTCAACACAACCACTTGACGTTTCCGCAACCGTTCCGAACGAATCGCAATACGCGTTAAGTTGCGCAGAGCATGTGTATGGGACGAAAAACAATTTTTAGCTATTTTGACGCATTTGGGAATTGCATTTCATTGTGTTTTTTCGACTCTACAGTTACATCCTCTTTGGGTAGAATGCAAAGGTAGGATGATTTCCTACAGTTCTCTTTGACGAACAATGATCGTCATGCATACGCCAATGGTGGAAGATTTCAGATTAATGTTGATTAATATTGATCCTAAAATGTGATGGTCGACAGGTTTTGAGGTCCTATAGGCAGAGCTCCGAAGTTCATTTCAATGCTTCGAATTATTCCGTATATCACATTTTATTAAACGTTCATAAAAAATTCAAATAACTTCACACTTTCATAGATACATAGATGCTCAACTTCTAAGTCGAATCGAAAATTAGAGAAACGAGAAATTTCAAAGATGTAGTGAAATTTTAAATAAAATGGAAATTATTTTCATTTGATATTGCAGGAGCATATTAAAAGTAAACACCCAAATAATTTAGGGCAATCGCGAAGCCTCGTCTCTTTATTGCATTTTGAACGAATTTATATTCTGCGGCGCAAAAACACGATTGCGCGAGATATTGTGTAGCGTTTATAAGTGCACAGGCACCACCACATTTGGGTCGCAATACCACGAAGCGAATTTAAAAATATCTTGCACAGTCCCTGACCAAGGCCAAGCAATTTTTGGATGATGCAGATCCTTCCTGTGTCATGGCCCTGGTCATTGCCATCATAAACGACAGAAGCGTTGCGTCTCACTGAGTCGGGCGCAGCGGCGGCAAACGCAGCAGCGACGCACTGAATTCGTTAAAATCGATTCGCTGCAATTTGGGTGCCTGCTCAAGTGAATGCAGCGCCGAGCCAAGAAACAACAACGACGACCACGAAAACACACACAGCGACTGTAATATCAACAAAAACCGTGAGGGCTTCGTCATCTTTCCACTTGCACAGTGATGCGATCATAAGAATTTCGTAACAAAAATTATAGAACTCACGAAATCTCAATGGAGTTTGACATTAGGAATGAAAGTTTGAAGTTAATTTGCTTTGAAACTAAACATTTAATAATAATAAATTATCATAAAAGAGACTTTTTTAACCCAATACCGCTTACGAACCCTAATGTGGTTTCTAGCAAACAAAAAAAAAAAAAAAAATTATATACATATATGGAAAAAAACAACAATAAATAGAAACAAAAGATACAGTTTTGTTCATTGAAGAATGGAATTAAGACGCATCTCCAGTACAAATTTAAAGCGTTTTTTTTTTCATTAAAATTTTAAAAGAAATGCCAAAAGGGAAAAAATTCGAGGTCTCTTTTTTTGTTTGTTTTGACCCCATTTTAAAATTTCAAACAATATACCAACAAATTGTTTTCCAATTTTGTAATATTTCATGCAGAAAAGGGTATGGGCGTTTTTGAAGCGTTCGGGCCGTAGCTTTGTGTTCTTCAGTTAAATTTTTTAATGAAATCTTTTGCTTCCAAATTTAATTTATGCCACAGCAAATAAATCTCAATCCATTACAAACGAACATTGAAGTTATTAGTTTCAGATTGAAAATGTGGAGGTTGCAGAACTTTTGTTGCGGACCTCTCTTAAATACACAAAATTTCATCATCTCAATTTTATCCGTTATTTATGCATTTTTTTCTACTGTGCATCGACGTCTTATTGGTTGCGTCCAGACATCGTTCATTGAACCGCTGTCATCACTATCGCCATAGCTGTCGCCGCAGCATTCTCAGCCACAGCCGTTTTTGCCGCTGCTGTCTCCCATACCCACAAAGAAAAAGCGTCGGCTCTGCAAAAATCGAAAAATAAAACCCAAAGTCCAACTGAAACTGAAACCGAAACGCATCGAAAGCGAAATGGCAAAGCTAAGCTGCGCCAACATATCGGCGCTCTTTTGTCCGCTGCTTCGGTGCGAACACAGATGGGGTCTGTCATGTGCGTCAAAGGCATGGACTTTTCTGTTTATTTGGAGCTCATTCACTTTCGTCCCGCAGCTACCCCGCTCTTGAGTAAATAGATTTTAAGTCACTCAAGTAACTAAATGTATAAATCATTGCACTTTGAGCGCTTTTGGGTAAAGACCCACATCGAAAATCATTGCAAGGGACTGAAAAAAATGTGGGGCTCCCGGTACAGAGAATAACCGAGATCTCAAAAGGGGAAAACTTAAACAATTCTCCGTTTTTTTTTTTTGCAAAATATTCACATTTTTAGGACCTCCGTGCAGTACCTACATACATACATATGTATATGCATATAATTGAATGTTTAATAATTCATTTGCCATTCACTATTCACAGAAAAACTTTTAAACTATAATAGGACCAATTTTTTAATCAATACCACAAATTCGTTGTTAAAACTTAGCCTATTGCATTTTTCGTTGTTTCAAGTAATTCGTTTGTTGGGGACAATTAATCGAAGTATTAACACTCAACCAACTATTTCAACCATTTCTTTTTGCAATATTAATCATTACTTGAAACCCTTGCTTTAAGGTATAAATAAAAAAGGAAAAAAAACAGCCTCATCCAGATATTCCATCAGTGGCGTAGCGAGACATTTCGGCGCCCAGGGACCGATGGGGGACAATGCATGAACAATGCCGGATATGCCACCCGCCGCTTCGTGTATGTAAGTCTGCATAAAGCTTATGAGAATTGTAGAGAATTATTTATATGCACTAATACTTTATAACTTTTATTATTTGGTATGACAAAAATCTCAATCAACGATTTGTTAAGTTTTAATATCTTCGGTGTTTAATATACTTAGGGCCAATATTACCAAGCATATTTAAAAATTTTTTAAAATAAAGATCCGCTTTTGGTTTTTACAATTCCAATTTTTAAAAATATTTTAAATCGGCACTGCGTTTAAATATGACATCAAATTTGAGCTCGATTTTCAAAAACCAGCTGTTTGGAAAAATTCAAAGAAATAATTTTCAAAAAAATGGAATTTTCGAAATAACACAATACGATAGACAGGACTAAAAGCATTGGCGCCACAGCGCGGCAATTAGGAGTACGAAACAATCGTTAGAATGGCTCTTTATAGAATCCCTTTTTAAAAATAACGATCTAATCAGCTGTCAAATGTACTCACAGCCCTGGAAGTAGACGGTGCTGCCGTATATTTCAATGCTTAAAAAATTGCGATATTGAAAATGAAATTTATGTTAAAAAAATTTTAATTTTAATTTAAAAAATTTTTTAAATATGCTTGGTAATATTGGCCCTTAATCAAAAAAATTTTTGTTAAAAATTAAATATTAAAAATTTTCCCCAATTGTTGTGATTTGTTTAAAATCTTTAATTGTAGTAATTAAACCTATTTCCTGCTAGGCCCATAAGCCGACAACTGTTGATTTATCTAATACATTGCATTTTTATAAAACCTGCCTCTTGCCACGCCTACTTTACTTACTCTTGTATACAACATTAACGGCGTTAGAAGTAGCCAAGCATACAAATTTCATCAAAAATTCCGAGAATTTAATATCTTAGAATATTTATTATGATCATTATAACAGGCCCGGGTCTTCTAATGGTGGTATCCTCAAAGCTGGTCCGAATTAGACCATTTTTACAGAATTTTCAGTTTCGGGTGTAAGAGATCATTTGCGAAAACCGAATTTTTGTCACACCCAGTTTTTCATGATCTTGAAATATGCTTAAATTGCAAATCTCATTGAAATATCTAAAAATTGCAGATTTCAAAGCAGTTAATGTGATTTTTATAATAGACCCTGGTACTGGAAGCTCCCTTAAAATGGTCCGATTGAGTCCATTCTCTAAATTGTTTTTGATAATGTCTCACCAAATCTTTGTGCCAAATTTCGTCAAGTGAGCTTAAACCTATCGACAGCCGGACAGACAAAAATATACAGACGGACGGACATTGTTAAATCACCGCTTATCATTTCAATACACCTTTCAATAAGTCTGTCTCAAGTGGTTATGGCTGTTACACACGAACGCACGAGCGTAATATACCTTCGAAACGGAGTGTTTTGGGTATAAATTTTTATATTGATGCAAAATTACCAAAAAAAAAAGTCGTGGCTGCATGCCTGATTAGTACGGACATTAGTACATGTACATTTGTAGAATGCATATCAATAAATTTCTCAGTCCTCACATGAAAAAATTGCAATGAATTTTATATCTAAAATTGCACTTTGCGATAGTTTTTTGTAGATATTGCACATACATATGTATGTCGGTACATATAGCTCATTTTTCTTTCCTAAAAATTTGCAATTTCTCTTTCGTGGGGGAAGAATGGAGTCATCTCAAAATATGTACAGTCTTTATGAGCTCGATCTATTTTTGATGATAAGGAGGTTTACAACATTCCAAAGAGTCCCCAACTCAGGCGATAAAATCGTTTTCGCTGCTTCGTATGTTTTGTGAGCAGAATTTCGAGCTTATCTTTCGCAAAAAGCACACAAGTTACACGTGTGCGTGGCTGTATTAATATATTATTAACAATTTTATGTGTAAAGTATAAAAAACGGGAAATAAGAAAAATTGTAAACGAAATTATCGCCGCCTTGTGCGAGCCCTTGCGACAGCGAGTCGAAAGTTTAATGCACTCGACGATGCGATGTTAAGCGGCGAGACGCAACGCGGTGCGTGGGGCGCTGTGCGTAGTGCGCTGACCAGCGAAAATTAATCGTTGATTGACTTAAAGCAAATTTACTCTTGGCGTTCTCTTGCACTTTTCCTTCATTGTGCTTGCAATTTCTGTCTTTCTCCTTAATTCCGAGCACTGCCTACCACAATACGTTCTGTGCTCTTGAACGCGGTGATTACCTTTGCGAGGTGAACGCCGGGCACTTGCTGCGGAGTGCGAAGTGAGAGGTAATCACGTGTCACTTCCACAGTAGAAGAATATGCAATAAATTCTCGACCAATTAATCCGTTAATTTTTATTTTCAATTTGCGAGCATTTTTATTAGCTCCTGACTCAATTTGAATTAAAAATGTAAATGCCGCGATGCTTTTTAGAAGTCTAAGATTTTCCAAATGAAAAAAAAAAAAAAAAAAAAAAAAAAAAAAAAAAACATGCTACCTATTTCTTTTACCCTTGTTAATCGTTTTAATTTGTGTTCAGGTTTTAAGGAAATGTCACTGAGCACCATATAAATTGCGCGATGCTATTGTCGCTTGGCTGGGCAAATTGATGAATCATTTAAGTTATCAGAGATGAGGCGCAATGGAAAGTTTTTTTGTGTGTTTCTAAGCTCCGGAAAGTATTTCAATTAACTTTTTCTCGGCGTTTAGGGAAGAAGTCAAATTCGCATCATTTCGCTGAATTTTTTAACGCCTTTTGCGTGTATATGATAACGTTGTGGGGGTTAAGCCTTCATGCATTTAAGTGGCAGTGACAGGAGAAAATTTCATTTTATGTTAATTCCGGGGACAGTAATTGTTAATCGTTCTATGATAAAAGGCAAAAAATATTACTTATTTATTGTCTTTTATATAGTGAATCTAAAGATTTTTCCGAGATGTTTCAGTGCTTGTTGAAATTCGAGCTTATATTGAAGCCTCCGATTAAAATTTCGAATGTTTTGCCTCAGAAACACATTCCATAAAGTTAGTAATTTAACGGTAGTCGGCATATAAGGCTCTTTTCTGATCATGAAAATCTTCAAAATACTTTTTCTTAATGGGCGTGGTCTTAATGGGTAATGTGGTTTATCTGTGTCGGGCGTTGTTTTGTCAGTCTCGCGTGTGCCTGGAAACGTCATTTTCTGGCACGGGCAACTTTCTACAGACCAAACTATCCAACCGATTGCTTTAAAACTTTAATATATTCCTCCACTTATTAGTAGTTCTCGCAGGTATCAGAATTTTATTTTTTCCACACTTATTAATAACATGCCTAAACGATTTCTTATACAAAAAATAACGTTTAAACTGATTTTGCAGTCCGCCATGTATATATTTTTTCATTCATTTTTCTTATTCTGGTAGGGACGATAGCGGCAGGCGTTTTCAACAATTATCTATTCCATTCTTTTATTTCAGACAACCTGAACAGCCTCTGCCGACTTGCCCAACGACATATGTACCTTTCTAGGTGTTTAATTTGACTAAAAAAAGAAAATATTTTCAATAGGTTTGTTCCCGAACTGCACGAAACTGCTTAATTTTGAACAGTTTTCATACAGCTTTCAAAAAATTTGGTAGTTTTGGGCAGCTTCGTGCAGTACGGGAACAGACTTAATGTAAGATGTTTTTGTCTTATAAAAAAAAAAAATCCAGAAAAGGGGTGAAGCTTATGCGTTTACATCAGAATAACCACTTTAGGGGACCTTCTGGTCTAGAGCACGAAAATTAAGGGTATTTAAATTTTTTTTTTTTTTTTGGTATTAAAATTTTAAAAGTGGTGCTGAAGTGGACCCTCAGAAAAAATTACCTCCGTGGCTTGCATGATTTTTTGAGTTCTGTTTTCTGTCTTTCAAAAAAAAAATACACATTTTCAATCAGAATGAATGCGGATATGTCCGGAACTAGAAAAAAAAATTGACAAAATGGCGCGATTTTGATTGGAAATATAAAAAATTCTCCTTTTTTTACCACTATTTTGATGCAAAAAATATGAAGTTCTTGAAATAAAAATTTGGCTCTAGTTCCGGCCATAGCCATTGATGTTGTGAATGACATACAAACATTTCCGACGAATCGGTTCTATAGTTTTTTTGTTTTCATGTACGGAATAAAAAAAGTATTTTTGAGACAAACGCGTTCAAAGTTACTTCGATCAAGTGCGTTGCCTGCTGTCTCCACCTATTAAAACGGCTTTAGCAACAAAATAGCTCAATATCTTCACGAAACTTTGCCAGAATATTCATAAAGGCTATTCTTCTGAAATACAAAAAAAAAAAAAAACCAACGCCCTAGGGCCTAGGCGGAGGTGCAAAGCCGTTAAGCTCGAATATTGTTTCAAAATAATCTGAAATTGGTTTAGCACCGCAATCATTAATTGATCTTTTGATCTTTTTGTCATTTTTCTAAAAATTTTTGACCAGAATGTCCCCTTACATAAAAGGCAACAATTTGGGGAAATTTGAAAAAAAAGGAAAGCGATAACGGTGGTCACGTGCACTTTATTTTGGCGTATCCTGCAGTTCATCATTTGCGGCGGTTAGTAAAAAAATATGCTCTTGAACTAAGGACAATGAATTGGAATGCAAAAACAGCTTTTGTATGAATTAAAAGCGAAAAGTTTTGAAAATTATTCGTCTTAAGCAAAAATAAAAAATAAAGATTATCTCTCAATGATTCTCAAGACTCAGCCAACGCACAAAATATTGACATAGGCATTGAATCTCGCCAGACGTATTTTTTGATTAAGAATCGGTAAGAGTTCATCGACTGATTTTCTAAGGCCTTGGCTTATTCTCAGACGCAGCCGAACGCCTCTCTCCATCTTTGCGCTTCTTTATTTACCTCAAAATCCTTTGCGATAACAGCCGTCAGAACAGAAAAAGGTGGAAAAATTGAAGTGATAAAAAAAGTCGCTTCCTTATTAAACGCGTTTGCGCTTTCCTGAAAGCGCCGCTATAAATCTCTTTTCAAAAGTAAAGCAAGGCACAAAAAACTTTTTAATGAAAACATTTTTTTTAATTTAAAATTATTTAAACTTTAAACGCGAAAATTCCCCGACTTTTGATTTGGCAAGAACGGTGTCGAGGGTGAATACTTGACTATGTAGAAAATGAGAGTTCCGTATTTTGCGCATCACGCCGGACAAAGTCATTGGCGCGGAGCGAGAAAGTCCGCTATAGCGAAAAAAGTATTTGAGAGCTGCACACGTGCTCTTTAATCTCTCTATGTGTCTATTTTTAGAAATCGTTTGACAACTCTGTCTTATCTGCTGAGTGCAGGAGGTTTCGAGAGAGAGGATCTCTCATCCTGCTTTTTCGTGTATTTCCAAGTTTTCTAAAAATCGTTCTGCTTTAATAATTATTTTATGGCTCGGCCAGTGATCAAACCCGCGATCTTCGGATTATGAGGCCAGTATGCATGCACTACGCTACAGCCTGCGTCACGGGATCATTTCCTGACGCTAATACCCTATTTAAATTTAAGCAGCTAATGAGATTCAAGCAAGGCGAGCTCAAAATGGAACTGACAATCGGGCATGACTTTTTCGCTCCACCTCGCTGACACTGTCATGCTGAGCATTTCACCGAGGCGTCCGCTCTGAAAGACGCGCGGACCTGTTCACCGCCGACATAATATTCTGCTGAGTGATTAAAGGTTTACTTTTTGAGTACTTCAATAGCCTTATACACTTTTTTGGACTTGTAAATCGAGTTAAGGGGGTCCTAATTACCCTAAAATAGTAGCTTTCGACGAACCATTCAAACATTTTTGCAGCGCGGCTCAAAATGGGTTAAGCTTTTTCGCTTGATTAATGGTTTTAATGTGCGGAAAGAGCAGAAAGCAGAAACGTTTCCAAATTGCAAACGAAATCTAAAAACTCTCAACAATAACAAAATGATTGTTTACTTTGTTTATCAGGCTTACTCGTATATCAACCATTTTCCAATTGTTTAATTCTCACATCCTAAGAATATCAAAAATGTTAATAAAAAAAAATGTTTGAATGATTTCATTTCAAAGGGAATAACACATTCGATTGTTTCGCCGCAAAGGTTATTTAAAAGGCGGGCCTGGAAATATTAATATCCTGGGAATATTAGTGTGGAACGAAACAAAAGCAGTTAACAATTTTAAAAGCGAAAAATGATTTTTACGCATAAATGCGCGGATTTGTATTAAAACGAATGAGGAAAAGCTATATTAATACGTTAGCAAAAAGTGACAAAATAAAAGGATGTGGCTGAGCACAAAAATACACAATACTGATTAAGAATACAATATCGCATGAGCCCGCACCCGCACCCGCACCCGTGAACGCAACCCACGCCCACTGCAGAACGGAAGTGCTTAGGTACACCGAGAGAAAAAGGTAGTTATATTAACTGAAAAAGCAGGTTAAAATAACCGAGTTCACCGTTAATTGTTAGCTTATATGTAGTAGCGGTCAATTCAACAGTACAAACACAGTCAATAAGAATATAACTACCTGATGGTTGATATAACTGTCTCGCGGTTAAATCAACTGTCACCAGCGACTGGGAAAAAAAAAATTAATTTTTGCTTTGACTTTTTTTTTATCTTCTTTTATTAAAAATTTTTTTTTATTAAATTATTATATTTTTTATTTATTTATTTGTTTCTATTTAAATATTTTTCTCTTTCATCTCTTTAAATTTTCTCGCCTCGGCCGAGCCTTGCACCGACTTCCACTTCGCTGGGCGAACGTCTTAACCATTACGCTAAACGAACGAATTTAATTTGTTGGTCAAAACGCTCACTTGAGCTTATGGTTGCTCAAGTTTTGGGGAACGTGCTTAAGGAATTGTTTCACTCCCAACATTTTTTGCTTGAGAATGAACCATTAAAAAAAATTAAATAAATTAAAATATTAAAAATTTAGGAGAACATTTTTGTCTTCCAAAACAACTAGGTAGGTAGGTAGGTTGAAGTGGCTGCCACTTAGGCCGTTAATCGGCCCATTGTGATACCACGGAGGTTTTCTTGTGTTTGTGTGAGTGTATGTCTTTTTTATGTAGTGTACCCCTAACATGCGATTTTTGAAAAACCAGTGCTAGGCTTGGAACATTACACTCCGTTTCGCCTGTGCCGGGAATCGAACCTCGGACCCTGGGATCAAGAGCATAGCACGCATCCCCTACGCTATCCCAGAGCCACAAAACAACTACACTCTGAACAAAAAAAAAAACTTTAATTAAAAAAAAAAATCCAGAAAAATTCCCGTCGCCAGCAGGGATAGAACCCCGAAGCTCTCGACTATCGATTCACAGCTTAAACAACTGAGCTATCGAAAACTCCGGAGGCGGTTGATCAGAATGCGAACTTATACGTCTAAGTGAACGAAAGCGAATTTGAACATAAAAAGTAACTGTTTTTCAACTTTTCATTTGACTGCCTTTTTCAGTGCATTTAACGCGGAATACAGTTTATTTGACCACTCTTACTTTAACTATTCTAAGTAGTTGATTTAACTGTTGTTATTTCTCTCGGTGTATAAGCGCAAAAAACATCCAACTTTCTGGATCTGTAGAGCCGTAGAATTGTGCCTGTTTCCATGCGAATCTGTGCCCCCTTTTTTTTTTTTTTTTTTTGTTGCATTTTAATAAAATTTTGCCAACGGCAGAGTGCTGCGTAAAATGAGCGAACGCACTTTTGTCGCGCGTTGACATGGCACAGCGTTCGGGCCCTCAACAAATCCATTCAACATGGCGGTCTATAGCGCGCGTGTGGAGAAAAGCCTTTCCTTCCGCGTGTAGGGGTAAATAGGTCTATAGTGATTTAGACGAACATCAATGCAAACGCATGCAGCTTTTGTTTTTCCTCAGAGCGCCGACGGCTATTTGATTTCTCATCGGGGTCTCTACAATTGTGCTGCAAGCATCAAGATTATTTCGCAGATGCTTTATAATCTGTATCAAATCGACTTCAATTACAAATTTTTAGAGCCATGGCACCCTACACGTTGAAGTGCGAAAACATTATTCATGAATAAAGACCTTTGCCGCCACAGGACTCGAAGCTATCGCGATGTCTGCGCTAAACAAAAAATGGAAAAGCAAAGGTTTTTTTTTTTGCGGGTGGGGCGTGTGGAATCCATCATGGACCATCAGTAAGGACGTCGCCAAACCGGTGTGGCGGACCCCTACCGGCCAACCCACCATAACCCTTCTCCCTCAATGGATTTATATCTCCACGGAACTATTTACGCATTAAGTCGGGGAAAAAGCTAAGGTTCAAAATTTTCTACATTTATGTTATATCCACATACAGTCAACTTCAAGCGAAATTTTTAGTTTTTAAAGTCTCCTTGATAAGTAAAGTGATATTAAATAATATAAAATGGATGAGAAAATAAGACATAGGGCGGATACACAGTGGTAATAAGATTCCTAAAAATCCCTTCACTTCCGTTTTGGGATAGTGTTAGTCTATTGATTTTATATTATAAGTAATTAACAGCATCGAAAAGTAAATATTAACTGGTATTGCCAATATTTTTTCAGCACCTAGAAAAAATTTCCTTAATATGTTTTATAAACTAGACCCACGCCGCAAATATATAAAAGCATATCACACCCTTGCTACTAAATCTGGACAATTCAAAATTTCGCATTTGTCAAAAAACATTCAATCTCTCTTGAAACTAAGGAGAAATAATAATTTTTCTGAACTTATATTACTCTCAATCGAATGCTGCATCAGTCAATCCTACCGTTAATTTTGTAGGTGTTGGGTTTCTTACAGATAAATTCAATCGAACAAAAAAAAAATTGATTAAAAATATTTTGAATTGTGCCGATTTATTAGCAAGGGTGCGATATATTTCTTTACTTATTTTTGACTTACATGTATAAGCCCAGCAAGAAGAAAATTATGTCATACCACAAAATGGCGCTTTAAAATAGAGAACTTATCCCCTACTTGGTGTTATTGAAAAACCTTCAAAAATGTTTTAAGGCAAATGGCCTCAAATTGTAATGTTTACAAATATTTACAGAATGCGTTTTCCTTTTTTTGCATATCAATATTGCAAAATTTGAAAATATTTTATTTTTATAAATATGTAATGTTTACATTTAATTTATTTTAATTAATTGCAGAGTACTTGATCGGATGTCACAAGATCTTAGATCTAAATAATATTCCATATGTTTTTCATTGAGAAGGAAGACGCCAAACACTAAAAATATACGAAAATACTGTTAAATATAATTAAAATATTCATCCTTATAGCTAAATACCTATCCTACCCTACAACTACTCAACATGATAGTGTTACATAAAAAAAATGAAACAAAGTTGAAACAAGAAAATTTAAAATCAAAAAATTCATAAATAAATAAATAAATTTTATTACTTAATATTTGATCGGGCTTAGGGTCCAAGCTTTCTATTACGTAATGTTAATTTTTGTTGATCGACAAAAAATATTTTATCAGGCAACTGGTTAAATCAAAAGGAAAAACATACAAAACGGCTTCAACAAGGAATATTTTTAATTTTAACAATAAAGATTTTTCTTTTGAATAACCATATTTCAGGTTGAATTGAAATGATAATTTTCAAAAATGGATTTAAATTTAAGTTGTTGAACCAACTATGGACATAATTAAAATGACAAGATAATTTTAAAAATAAAAATTTTTTTTCTGATATACCTATACAAGAAGAAATGTCAGAACAAAATGTCCGTAAAGTTGGCGCTGCTTTTTTTGAATTTAAAAAAAATAGAGGTTGTGCTGGATTGTGCCGGGCGAGTGCAACTTTGTGCGGGATTGAAAAGAAAAAATCATCTTAAAATAAAATTTTTATAAGGAGGTCCTTTTTTTCGAATTTTTTAGATATGGCGGATTAGTGGTTTTCTTTTTTTTTTTTAATCCCGCACATAGCTGCACAAGCCCGGCACAATCCAGCACAACCTCTATTTTTTTTAATTCAAAAAAAGCAGCGCCAACTTAACGGACATCAAAACAAATTTATTTAACGTTCAAAGCAAATGGTCACAGAGCCCCCTGCTGAACATAACCCCAAAAATAGCCATCGGATGGACTTCATCCGATTTTGCCACTCCGTTGTCGTGACTGCTTTCGCAATGCTTAAAAAGTTCTAAGATGAATACATATCGCACACTAAACAAAATCGGCACAACTCAAAATTTTGCATTTCTCGGGCAAACAGCCTACAATTCTCGACGCCTGTAAAATCAATTTCTTTTCTAAATTTATATTATTCTTAATTAACTGCAGAATCAATAAATATCAATGTTAATTTTTCAAGTGTTCATTTTCCTGCAGTAAAATGTTGGCGAACATGAAAAAATTTAATGAAAAAATTTTGAATTGTGCCGGTTTAGTGATTAGTGTGCGATATGTTATATGTCATATTTTATAAAACAAACTAGAATTATACCGAACGAAAATAAATGTAATTAAACATATTTCCTTTAAATCAACCAAAAATGTTGTTGACTAAACAATTTTTCTTTTGAAATGTTCGTTCTGCTCGTTCAGAAGGACTCTGAATAACAATGCGCCCTTTTAAAAAAATCATGGTTTAGTTCGCTCAGTGCAACAACATACAAAACTAAACGTTTTTTGAAGTGCCAAACGGTACCACATAGGCAAGGCGTGTAAAAGCAATAAGTACTTAGATTAATAAAACCTAGTGCATGTTTTAAAAATGCACAATTTTTTTGGGACACCCTGTATATAATAGAATCATAAATAGCCTTTTTTCTTCTTCTAAAACCAGCTGATCTCTTATGCTGCATTTAAATTCCCAGTGCTGACTATTTAAATACGAATATAACTTTTGACACCTGAAAACGAATTCACCTTTTTAAATGCTCTTTCGTATTTAAATACGAGATCTACAATTGGGCCTTAATATTGAGAGGTGCGTTGACGGCAGCCTGTCAGATTAGTAAAAAAAAAAATCGATCCTCTGAAAAACTCGAGCGCGTCAAGGGATGGAGGTTAAATGAGTACATCTAGAAAAAATTAAATTTATGTCTTAGCTGATAGATAAAGTTTATCTTGTGCTGAGTATTATTATAAATAAGTAACTAAATAAATAAATTTCATTGATCTGACAATTTGGCTGGCATAAGGAAATAGGCAAGTGCCAAAGTTGCAAAAAACCGTCAATCGGAAATACTCGAGCGCGATTGATTTTTCTTTTATTGCGATCAATTTAAAGTATTTTAAGACAAATCGCCCGCAAATAGAAATATTTTTTGCTCCTTGCGTTTGTGAAATTATATTTAGTCATACTCCTTGCTGGAAACATTGAAATTGAAGACGTTTTCAAGAGTAGAATTTTAGAGCGAGTGTTGTCATGCATTCATGTACCTGCGGATAACAATGGACTTTGTTAAAGCTCTACAAATGGCAACAGATATAGCAATAATGACGATTGAACCGGGACAAGAACGTTTAACTATTGAGAAGAAGTAAAAAATCAATTTCAAAAGCAATATAATCACACATACACACGCACACCGAGCTGGCGTCCAAGCCGTCGATATATTATGTTTTTAGCTTTCAGGCAATTTTCGAAAATTTTGATTTCCGCACCGGTCGCCTTAAATAATTCTCTATTCGCCCATTAAAGTTGCTTTTATCGTGCGGACACATCCTGTGCGATTCTTGTTTCGAGCCGCTCATTTGTCTGCTTTTGCGCATTTCCTAAATAATTTTCCTCGCACAATATCCCCATCAATTATGCTAGCGTTGCTTAATTTCCCATTAGAACGGAAGTAAAAGTTGATCCGTGAGATTTTGTTCACGAGTGCAATGGATCAGGAAATGCATCCCAATGTTAAAACGAGTTGGGCACAGAACGCTGGAAGGCTGGACTCACGGCACTTTAATTGTGATAGCGGCCAATGAGATTATGGAGCAAGGTAGCAGGAAGCAAATAACAAATGATTTTCAGTTGTCAAATCGATAATGGAGCAGCGGATGCTGTTTACGCTGAGTGTTGCTTCCGTTTTGGGGGCAATGAATTGTGGATAATAATATTTTTGTTTGCCAAAGAAGGCGAGAAAAGAGATTCTAATTTAATTCAATTAAGTAGTAAGAAATTTTCTTATTATTCATAAACCAATAAGCGTCCAAAAGTCAGCGCGGGCAATCGATTATATCCCAATAGTAGGTATTTATTAATCTATTAATTAGTTATGGGCATAATGTTAAATATTACGCTTATAACACAGAAGTGCACTAGCCCAGAGTACCTCCGGCAGATAGTCAAATAATAGGTAGTTATATGTAATATAACCCAGATTTTGCCGGGCACATGTTTCCGGAAGCTCGAAAGTTCGTCGTTCTTGTCTTACAGAAAGTATTCGAACGAAAATATGAATACATATTATGTATTGCCACGTTCGCCTGACAATAACACCCTTGATCATTATACCCGACACACTCTGTGTCGAGGGTATATTGCGTTTGTGTGGTTGTGTGTAACACCCAGAACCAGTCGACATAGACCATACAAAAAATATATACAGTTTTCTTATCGAAGGAGTTGAGCTATCTTGACGAAATTTGGTATGCGTGCTCACGGGGACATGAGTAAGAACAAGTTGGAGAATGGACACGATCGGAACATTTCTAGGGGTACCTCCAGTACTAGAGTTTGTCACAAAAATCCCAAAACTGCCTCAAAATCGGACTTTTTCGATAATTTGAATGAAACTTAGAATTTGAGCGTACATTTAAGCCTCCGATTAGAATTCAAAAACACTGAGAATGTGGGCGTGACAGAGGGGCGGGTTTCATATAGAAATTTAACAAAATTCGGTACATGGGGCCGCTAGTGGCCTGAAAAACCTCTTGAATATTCTTTCTTAGTGGTCCTGTTTTTTTGGACGTGGTTTAAAAATTATTTAAACATGTGTGTCTGTGTCGGGTATTTTATTGTCAGGCTTGCCTGACTATAACACCCTTACTTGTTTTTCTCTGAAGTTGGTTTCAATAGTCGATGTTAAGCTGTGATGGCATAGCAAAGCATATCAAAGCATTGCATAGCATATAGCTGATATGAGTAGTCAGTGAAATCACAAAAATGCATAAGGGGCAGTGCGGCCGTATGATAATAATGTGGCCATTTTGGGGAAAAGGGGGAAGCGATTAATTTCGGAACAAGCGTAATTTCCAATGGTTTTTGAACCAACCCTGCAGTAATGTGGACTGACCCAAGTGTAACTTTCGGTAAGTCCTTCATTTTACCAGTACTAGTCCCCTCATAATTCCACTTCTAATGTATTCAACTGACCTTTTTAACATGGGCCTGTAATTGGAGAGGGACTAGTCCGCAAAACTTGGGAAGGAGTTGGCAGCACAAATTTGAATCAGCTGACTCGAATTTACATAAGACGGCATAAGAAAAATCTGCTTTCTATAGCTTCTTCTGCTATGCTATTCTTTGCCTATGCCTTCACTAACAACTTGCATGCAAATGTATCTGTATGTGACCTGCTATCTCTTATCTATGACTTGCAATCACTTATGATTCAATCTCGATTGGCAGCTTCTAACGGGCCCAAACTGCTACGATTTCGATATTTCCCCAATCTCGATGTGTGAGCATTTTGGACTGATGATCCAAATGTGATCAGCTTGAACGATTTTCACAATGATGAGATCCATAACTTTGACAGTAGCAGACGAATGTGAACAATCAACAGTATTGTGGAATGTTGAATACTGCAACTTAGCGATTTAAAAAGGGCATTTGCTTTTTCAAGATGTGAGTCAGCTTAAGCAAAATTTAGCACTTTGGAACATTCACGATTAAGATGATTAGTTGGGACAAATTCAATAAGTCGAAAACGCATTGTGATTTAACGGTTGCTAATTACGTGAATTTTCATGGTTCATTTTTGAGCTCGGACGAGACTGCCAAATGCTTTACGAAACGACCACAAAGAACAAAGTGAGAAAGCTAAAGCGGTCAAGCGATATGTGACGCAACGAATTTGATTTATGAATACTAAAATTGTTAAAACGCTAAGGGTTGCTGAAAATTAAGCTCAAATGCCGAAAGATAATTTGGCACTAATCAATAAGTTAACGAAAAGCTTTATTTTTGTATTACGTACCCAGTTCTCTGAAGTTGGCTCTTATCATCGACAGACGCCAAATGGTCCAAACTGATAGTCAAATTCCATTCATTGGTTGACGTTGATGAGATCCAAACACAGACACACAGACTCACAAATGGAGAGACAAACGATGAGGCAGACAGCTGAAGCTGGGTCCAACGAATGGAAGCAATCAATTTGTGATGATATGAATAACTTAAAACTTAGGATTTAAAAACAGCTAAATGGGTTGACATTGAAGCAAATAAGTTTGAATATTGCCGAAAGATGATTTTCGGGACTAAATTCAATAAGCTTCTATGAAAACGCATTTATTTTTGTATTACTCGATTTCTAATTCTCATGGTTCTGTTTTTAGTCATAGCTCGGGACCGAGACCGCCCAAATGCTTTAAAACGAAAAGATCCATAAAAGCGACGGCACAGCATTTTTGTACGCAACGAAGTTGATGAATGTCAAGTGTAATGTCACGAAATTCACCATATCAAGCGCGCTTCACCACACGCGTCGACATGATTAAAACCTCACCAAACTGCATGCAATGCCAAAAATGACGTTAAACCGGCTACGAACTTTGCTGTCGCGCCTCTTCCCCTCGTCGAGCGGCAGTGAAAATTGCATCTTTAAGATGCAGTTCGGAGTGCAATTTTGTTTTTTCGGTACTGATGTATTGCTGTTGTTGTTGTTTTTTTGTTGTCTTTGTTCGCTTTTGTTGTCACTGCAGTTGCTGCTATGCACTTCTTTGATTCACCCCTTTCGGATGTTGTGCATTCTTGGATTTTTTTTGAGTTTCGCTCAGACGTTTTTTTTTTTTTTTTTTTTTTTTTTTAATTCTCTTTGGGCTTCTTTCTGTGTTCATTACTGATCGAAAGTGCTTGGTTTATCCTCAACTTTGAAACGGAACATTTTTTTTCGAAATGGTTTGAAAGAAGGATAACCGCAAAATTGTGCGAGGGTTTCTGATTGCAAAGCTTTCATAATTTGAAGTTTTATGAAGTGTGCAAAACATGCGACCTCGACCGACTGAGTCCAATTTATTGTTTTTTTGATGATTCGCTTAGAGCCAGTTTCATGCGACCTGGTCTTTCAAAAAAGTGCATTTTTTGGAGCAGAATTTTTGTTTGAATTAAAAAAAATTTTTTTTTTTAAATTTAGCATTGTCTTCAATGGCAGTCACGAATGCAATTGCAATTGCCATGTTTAGCCATGTCTAAGTGTTGGCATTGAAATCGAAAGGGTGGATGAATTCTGTTTGCGGACCAACGCACAGTGGAACCTCAAATACGAGGACTCTCGCAGTTATTGCAATTCGTCCATAGCCACGTAAGAAGGTAGACCGTGAATTTCAGATTTGAAAAACTTTGATTTCTGCATGTGAATATGTCCGGGATGTATGTAGAAGGTCGTTCAGTCGAAACACCAAAAGAATAAATTGCGATCATCAAAATTATTTATGCTCGCAAATTTTTATAGTGGGTATATTAAAACGCTGAATCATGTCCTTCACGGAGACGAATTCAAAAAAATAAAACAAAAAGTGTTTGTTTTTAATCTGTTTGAAAGCAGTTTGAAGCTAAGCACATTTTCCATATATAGAAAGCTCCGCTTTTTCTTACGAAGACCCATTTCCATGAGGAATGGTTTGGCAGGATATCTGCCGCATACGACCAAGACTCAAACTAGATATCCAGAGTTTAGTGACACCTCCAGCAGCATACCTCCACACCACATCCCATTAAGGAAAATTGTAAAATACCCTTGAAAAAAAAAAACGCTTGAAATTATTTCTCTTTTGGCACAAAAGTTTTTTCATCAACGAATGCCTTTAACAACTTTCTTGATATTTTCATACACTGAACGCTGGATACAACTAAATTATTCGAACATGAATGCGAACATGAGCGTAGGCGCTTTTTGTAAAGCTCGGACCAACCGAAATCAATCGAAATTCTTGCCCTAGAAACCAGCTCCTCATGCTGCCGCTATGTTATTCAGAGCTCTTCAGGTAAAAGCTACTTATTGCTTAAAGCAGGCCCCATTGGAGAATGTTTTAGCGAATTACATTGTTTTTATATACAAAATTGGAACGTTCTATGATTGACGGGCAGTATTCAAAAATTTAATTTCTCCAAGTTGTCGGAAACCATGGACGCATATGCGGACAATTCAGTAGCCTTTTTGGGAGATCTGATGTCCTGAGTAGCAAAAGGATAATATGTTCGTGTGGCTTTCAATTATTTTGGGTCTTGTAATAAAAAGCATGTAACTATAATTGTTATTGTTTTTGTTTTTTGTTTCTCTTGATGTTGGTGTATCTGCCTTGATCTAAACTTCTTTCGCTGGATTTTTCGTTCCTTGTGCTAATTCATGCTTACTGACTACGACGACGATGTTTTTTATTTTCCATTTTTGATATTTTTTGTTTTATTTCTTATTTTTTGTTGTTGTTTTTTTTTTTGTTTTTTGTGTGCAATATTCGCACAATTGAATGGAACGAGGAGACGACGACGACAGTGACGGTAGCAGCAGCAAGAGCGACGAAAAAACTCAAACGAACGAAAAGTGCATGTGCAACGGGCGAGCGTTCAGTTTGCAGGCAGTTGCATTCGGGCACGTTGAGCTACGTTCTGCCATTCTGTTCTTGCGTTTTAAAGTCAGATTTTCGTTTTCATTTGATTTTGCGTTCGGCTTCAATACGCGCGTATGGATAGTTGTATCGGTGCGCGCGGCAAATCGTTTCAGTGCTGACGTTTAGCCCACTGCTCGGTTAGTGCGGTATGAGCTGCAGTGCTTCTGCATAATCTCAATTAATTTCTATGAACTGAAATTTCTAAGTCAAAACATTGAGTCGACGACTGCTATAAGAAATATTAATGTATAAGGAAAGGAAAAAAAGCTGATTCCAAGTTGACATTTCGAACGGGAGAGGAATCTAGCCAGCGCGAACGTTTAAGCACGAGCGCAGCAACTCAGAGTGGCATGACAGTCTGAGAGAAATGACTTAGTGCCTGAGTGTTAGTTATAAAGGAACGTTAATGCAATTTTAATGGCGGTGACAGTGACAGTGGCGTGACTCTATGAAAAGCTACTCCTATTGCATTACAACAACAAATAATCAAAATATACATATACACTGGTATCTCAGAGCAGGAGAGCAAGGGACAGCCAGAGGAAGAGGTGAGAGAATGTAGTGAAGAGCGGCAAAACAAACAGAACGAAAATTGAGCACATTTTTATACATAGAAGTGCAGCCGTGCTCAAATTTTTCTGCCATTTTTTTTTGTTTTTTTTTGTTTTTTTACTTATGTTTTTACTTATTTCGTTTTGAGCTTCACCTTTATTCATGAGATTGCTTCCATACACAAGCACAGCTAAATACACACATGCACTCACACTATTGCACTTCCAACTGCCATTAATACAAAGAACTCTAGGCTGCCCCTCTTGCCGAATAGCATGCAATGTGGTGAGTTATTAATTTGAGCGCTTTTTTTCCACAAGAGATTCGTCGTGGGGAGTTAAGCCACTGTGGCAATCTTCCTGCCCAGCCCCTCATTGGGCAGCAAGATAAATGTATTGGTTAGTGGTGGCTGTTGTAAATGTTTTCCGGCACATTTTTATTTCGCGAATATTTTTCACATTTTCAAAATCGACGTCTCTTTGCTCCCTTTTTACGCTGCTGGCGTCCTCATCGCTGTTGACGGCGCCATCGCCATCGCCGTCGCCGTTGCCGCCGCGTCGAAGCTGCCATCGCTGTTGATGAACATAGCTATGCACTCGCACTAAGTAGACATTTGACAGCAAAAAGGGCTTCTGTTGGCTTGGCGTGCGTAATTCGTAGTTCGGTGGATTGTGCATTTTCTTTTGGCGGGTCTCGCATATGAAATGGATTCTCAAGCAATGCTGGCTTCCATGCACTTTAAATGCATGAATGAATGAATCTCACCAACACAACTGAAACTTACCGGCAATTGCCAACTGTTGGCAACATCTACGAAAATATGAAGCTGCCGCTGCCACTGCCGCTGTCTCTGTCCCTGTAATTTTGTTTATGGTATTGGACTTCAAAATATTTTATTGCCATTTTCTCTTAATAGCACCGATAGACGTGTGCGTCCAAAAAAAAAAAAAAGGAAACAACTAACGCTTTATTTTTTGTTCTTAGCCCTGTTTCCTACTGTTTTATTCGAAATAACATACTGGAACTGTTAGCCCTGTAACCGTTGGATCGCTATCCGTCATGGGGAAATATTTTTGCGATGCTAACTATGGAAAATTATTTATTTCATATTTTATTTCATATTCGAGACCCCGAAATTCATTGCCACTCGCGTCCATAGCTTGCTCCGCTTAAGATCAATTTTAGAAAATCGACTGATTGGCGGAATATCGGAGGTCCAAGTCCAAACTACAATATGGATTCAATATCCAAATTTTAATTTAAGTTTTTTTTTTTTTTTGTTGTTCTTTCTGTATATTTTCGTTTCTTTATTTTGATTGTCGCAATTTTCCATGCTGCTCACACATACACGCTCGTGTTCTCAAGCTCATTCGTCAGTCGTTGCTGTCGCCGCTGTCGTCGTTGCCGCCGTTGTCGCTAATAACTAAATTCGTAAGTACTTTTTGAGGTTTCTGTTGACAGTCGGTAGTAGTTGTTCGTAGCGCTGCAGTTTTTTCCGTCATTTTTTATTTGCGATTTGTACGCTGGCCGCAGTCGCTCACACTTTTCTCCAGGCTTGTTTTTTTTTCTAGTTTCGTGTTACCTTCTGTGCGTGTTCTGGAATGGCACAGAAAAGAAAATTCTAATACGACGAAGCGACAACTCATAAAAGTGTGTGAAAGGAACAAGTGAGAAAAGCTTACTATAAAGTGCAAAAACAATAAAGTGAGAATTCCAAACAAAATCCGATTGAAGAGTAAAGTGAGTTCTTACGGATAAACATGAACGCACATACATATGTATCTTCTCAAGTTTTTTCGAAAACAAAAAACCAAAAAAAAAAACAGATTAGAGAATTCCTACTTTAGAAAGATTCCCATGAAAATCAAGGCGTCAAATTTAATCAAAAATAAAAAAATAAAAAAAAACACCAAACCGAAAAAAACGAAATTTTTAAAACTGCAAAATGATAGCTCGAAAAGTGTGCTTTATAAATTCCAAAAACATCGAAAAAAATTTTCTATCCAAAACTAAAACTTTTGACATTGAATTACAGTTTTTTTTTTTCATGTCAAATTTTCTCGTTCGTGTGCATTTTTGTGCAGCCGTTATATATAAAAACACGTCGTTGATCACGACCACATTTAATGATTCGGTGCCATTGTGTTGAATTGTTTTAACTTGTAGAGTGCTTTTAATTGAGTAAAATCATTTCACTCATATAAACGGCAGTAGAAAACGTTGCTTGGATTTCGACCATTGCAATTATTTTCCGACTGAGCTACTCTCTGACCTTTGCCACCTTCGCAATCAAAAGATTGTACTCCTTTTTGCAAATTTTCAGAGAGTAATTCAAATTGTTGCTAATGCAACTTAATTCAATTTCAACAAAATTTTGGTGAAACACGATTTTTTAAATACCCTATTACATTCATTCCATTTAATTAGCCAATGTCGCCAATGAATACCGTTTTAAGACCAAGTTAGTGATAACATAACATAACATAACATAACATAACATAACATAACATAACATAACATAACATAACATAACATAACATAACATAACATAACATAACATAACATAACATAACATAACATAACATAACATAACATAACATAACATAATAACATAACATAACATAACATAACATAACATAACATAACATAACATAACATAACATAACATAACATAACATAACATAACATAACATAACATAACATAACATAACATAACATAACATAACATAACATAACATAACATAACATAACATAACATAACATAACATAACATAACATAACATAACATAACATAACATAACATAACATAACATAACATAACATAACATAACATAACATAACATAATCAAATGCCTGATATATTATTTAAAAAAAATTACAATCGTTGAATTATGTTAAGCTATGCTACATATGTCACCACTGACTTAGCTTTAATGCTTATTGTGGGTAACTGAAAACACAAAGCATTAGCAAAATGAAAGTTTTTCATTTCTAGGAAGAAAATCGTAGTTCAACCAATTTAGAACACTCAACAATATCACATACCTACATATGTATATCGGTATGAATATTGGTTATTATTTTTCCCCTTCGTTAGCCAAAACGATACAACTCTTTGCTAATAACTGAAAAAACAGATATTTGTCAACAATAATTTAGATGCACTTATGTACTTATGTATATGGCTTTAGATCGCAACGATATCTAATATAAATTTAAACCAAAAAAACTGCATCGGTTAGGAACTTAAAATTTTATAAAAACTATACGTTGAGCGAACATGGAGCTAAGTTGTAAATATTAAAGATTATTTTTTATTAAATAACATAAAAGAAAATAAGTAAAGTTGTATTACATAACGTTGTACATATTACATAACGTAGCATAGCATAAGACGCCATAAGAAAAACTTGTTTTACGTTCCCTTCTGCTATGCTATGCGTTTACAAAACACTTTCATATAAAACCTACAGAACAGATCGAATCTTCTGTGTCGATATGCTATGCTATGCTACGCTTTGCTCTTGCCGTGACTGATGTCAGCTTAAGGCAGAAATTGCAATGTTTTAAGCGCACTACACATTGCTACGATCATCCTCGTCTACATGTGCAGTAAGTGTGTACAAAACTATTTACTTCATGCTCTTCAATCATTTACATGTTTCCGTGCACTGTCTTCAAGTGCAGAGGACAACGCGAAATCCGGATAAAATTATGCTGTCGTAGATTAAAATTTACATGCGTATGTACACTGACTGCAAGGAAGTAGAAGAAGACACCAGAGTCAAACAATGACTATGAATTATGTGTTTGCATGGACATAAATCGAAGAAAATAATCTAATTGCTTAAAAAATCGCACGCCTCAAAGAAATGAAATGTCCTTGCCAGAAAACTGTCAACAGTTGGAATATTTCAAGCGCTTCGCATTTTTATATTTATAATCTCGTTTGTCAATTTCCTTGATTTCTTCGCTCACATTTTCACACGCAACGGCCAATCAGAATTAAAAAAGTTTTCAGCGCAAGTGTAAAGAAGACATTTAATTTTAATTAAAAATTTAAGAAAAAACTTATTAACACAATTGCGCATCCGGATTATTCCAAAGATCATGTCAACTCATTAATCTTGACGAGCACCGAAACGACAAAAATCAGTTTTTTCTAATGACTCTAATGCAAATATTTCTATGACTAACTTCCGTACACAAAGACAATTGAATCTATTTTGTATATTTCGCGCCACGAAAATAGTGCATATTACAGTGCTCGATGGATACCGACGATGTGAATAAAATAGAAATTTCAGCTCAAAGAGGTAATTGCGCTTCTTTTTTTAAATGATGAATTATTGTTTTTTTTTTTATTATTTAATTCAAATAATTTATGGTTTTTTGTTAGATTAAATTGAGGAAATCGTTTCTATATCGATTTTAAATGTGCAAATGTCTAGGCTTAAGAAATAAATATTGGTAAATCAAAATCTCCATCAATAAGGACGTATGTAAAAAAAATTGTATTAAATTCGGTTCAAAATCAAAGGATGTTTTTGAAGTTTGTTCGATTGATGTCTTTTGTAAATAATTCGAAACTAACGACTTAAATTTCATTAAATGTAGCATAGATTCGAGTAATTAAAGAAATTTAGTTCTTGCCACAGTATTAATGATTTGTATGATATATGGAATTTTAAATCTTAAGCTATGACTATTGAAATATGAAAATGTCACATAAGTATTTTAGCTTTGAGAACAATGCGAACTTAAGACGTTTTGCAAGTTTATAGCACAAACAGTGAAGTGATTTGAATTATTGTTATTTGTAATGAAGAGTAGACTATAATAGTAAAATTTCGTTTTGAAGCATTATTGCAAAAAAAACAAAATTTGTGTTACTTAATCTAATTTGTAACCAAGATACTATTGTGCATATGATTTGTTATATATTCCGACCTACATAGTTTCAGCATTTAGAGCTTAGAGCCGATGACTCAAACATAGTAAAGTGCATTTGGAAACAATGTAATAAAAAATGATATTAGTCATAGAGATGTCACGATCAAAAACTATTGAGTGCAATATTGCACTTCGTGCTTTTTTCGTCAGGAAATAACACATGGTTAACTGATAGTCTTTGGATTCAGATCGACTTCAAAAGTTAATTTTTATGCGCATAATTTTCAAGAATAAAATAAAGGTAAATCATCAGTGTATTCGAACAATAGATGTTATGCATTTAATTACTTTTCATTAATAATATTCATAATAAATAAGATTAAAAATTGGTATTCAAAGCATTGTTTTAAAAAGTTTAATTTGGTGTTGTGCGAGAAATTTAAAAAAATCTTATGTGAAACTAATATTCTGTCATCAAATACTGCGTATATAAGAAAAGCAATTGTTAGTTAATTCAAAATAAAGAGTTTTGAATTTGTCATTGATGTCCGATTTAAAGAGCAAATTTGCTTTAAAACTTACACGCTATTAAGTTAATTTTCAATCGATAATTGAATTTATATATATAGGAAAATCAGTTCTTAAGCTATGACTATTTAAAAATGAAAAGACAATTTTTTAGCTTTGAGGCCATGACGGCACCTCTAATTTGCTTTAATTTTCACTCGTAATTTCTCTTATTGTACAACTATTAAGTTCGGAACGAGGAAATTTCACCATCGCCAAAAATGGCCACCTTAATATATATTCAATAACAACAAACTTTCTCAATCGTATTAAAGTATTAAAATAAGACGGTGGCAATATTAAGACACTATTAATATAGCCTTTGTGAACACCCTTATGGTTTAAATTAAGTTTTTGTATGGAAATTTGACATTTAAAGAATAGGGGTATTCACAAAGACGTGTTATAATCTTTGGAAAGTTGGCAAATCGGAAAATTGCGATTTCTTAAAAATTTCTAAGATTTTTTTGTATCTTGCACAACTTTTAAAGCAGTTAAAATTTTCCGATTTTATGACGACTTTGTGAATACCATCAAAATTACTCATCTTATTAATATGTTCTTCAGAAAAATATTGAAAATAAATTCATTGTGAAGTGAAGGTAACTCAGAGATGCACACGGAGGAATACGGTTTTGTCATAAAGCTTAGATTCCGTTTTTCGAAAACAAGTTTAGGTGAACATGAGGATAAAAAGCTTTCATTTCCGCCAAGTAACAAATCAGCAGCGCTTGTGTTTTTTTTCTTTTTTGCTAAAAAGCATTTCAAATCAGACTGGTTTATTTATTGCGATGAAAATTAGAACTAAGACATGAATTTCAGCGAAGATCTACGGAAGCAATTTGGATTTCTAAGCAAATGCCTCGAGTCTAGCTCGAAATCAATTAGATGCGTGTCAAAGTTGATGAAAGACTGACATTAATCCGCAGCTTCTTTGCTTGTGTTGCTGTTGCTGCAGTTGCTTGGGGAAAATGGAATTGATTGCAATGTTGCACATGCCTACGTACGATACTCGGTGCATGTGTTGCACGAGTCGCCGTAGCAGCCGTAGCAGCTCTGGCGTGCTCCCCGCTCTTTGGCACTTGCGCTGCATCAGGCATCAGGGGTGAACAGCTGCTTGCGTTCGCTTCGATGAGGAGAGCTCGAAAGAAACAAGTTAACGGAACAGGTTCATGACCTTGACCATCATCGGCACACAAAATTGCAACAACAGCAGCAGCAAAAGAGCGGCCGTGTGATTGCAACATCAGCCACAACAGCAACCGTACCTACGGGCGCAGGCAATGCAACAATAAATGTACCACTGCATCAACAATTGCTACGGCAGCGAAAACAACTACAGAGACAACAACAACAGCACTCGCCCGACTGCAGCGGAGCAATAACAATTGTAAGTTATGGATTCGCTTGCAATGGGAACGGTGCTCGGAAAGGTGGTGCAAGACGGAACGCTTCTTCAGCGCATACGGATCGTCGACTAGTCATGCCGAGACGATTGCGTTTTGTTAAGGAATTGCTTGCTTTTATTATTTTATTTCCATTGTTGTTGTTGCTCTTTGCGATGCAGCTCTAGTTGAATGCTAACGTTACGGCGCCTGTCATATTAGCGATTGTCTGAGGCAATCATGAAAGCGAGCAAACAAACAGACATCAGGACTGCAAGGCAATCCAAAGTGATTTTCGCACATCCCTCGTTGTGCAGAGGCCAGAGGCATGGCATAGAAAAGACACAATTCCCCGACTTCTGATGACCAACAATTTCTGCATAAGATTTCACTAGAAACGATTTACTTATTTGAGCTTATGTCCCTAAAGGAATGCCGTATTCAACAATGCTTATTATGATATAATCATTTGAAATGAAAAAAATTTAAAGCTCCTTGAATCCTTTGCATTTTGTAGATCAATCGCAGCCAAGATTTTTCGAAGTTTCTAACCACAACTCTTTTTCGATTCCTGCATCTGATTAAAGCAGTCACAACTGCGCTGGATTTCTAATGAATGAACATTATTTTTATTAAGTTTGTTGTATGCGCATGCATACAGAGAGTTGTTTTTGCAATTTAACTGTGAAAGTCTATGAGCTAAACTTCTCTTTTTCTTTGATAGCGAATCAACAGATTCCTATTTTTGTTGCATTTTTTTGTCCCTTATTCGGTGACTCTTTACTGCAACGAAAGTTTTTATTCTAGAAGAACAATAATTAATTTATTAATTATTATTTATTTTATTATTAATTATTTTTTGTCGGGAGAGAAAAGGTCTCAGATTAGTTTGCAAGAATCATTTGTAACCCGACTGGCTCGTTATTTCTGAGTCTTTTTCGCGTCATATCGATAATCATATGTGTTAAAAAAAAACACTTAATAGTTTTATATTCTTCAGCTTGGACGCTTATTTAAACTCGAACGATGGTTCAAAAGTTTTTATCTTGCCACATTTGTTGTTTTTGATTACCTAAGTCAAATCCTAGGAACGTCTGAACTCTCAGTTTCTGGTGATGTGCTTTCCCGTGGACGTGCTCTTTGCCCATACTACAGGGTGCGCTATTTCTTATGTCGGTCTGTTATCAACATGGGCGTATCCAGAATTTGAGTTAGAAAGGAGAAGATACAAAGAGTTTGTTCTATTTGTATGGTAATACTATTGCGTATGTTCAAAATTTGTTGTCACATGCACGCAAAGGTTTCCTTTTACCTTCTGAAAAATGATTTTGGCGGCCTTGTACCATTTTTTGATACTCTTCGAATACTCTTTCGCGGTTTATATTGAGAAGAAAATATTTAGAGGAGTTATCTGCCCCTCCCTGCCCTACAATTTAACAATTTATTTAGACTAGTTTTTGAAAACAACATCAATTAAGAGACTACCTTGTAAGTCAAAGAAAACTTTTCCTTTTTCCCGCGTTTTCCGTAACTTTTTCAAGTTTCTCAGGTGGTACAGCGATGATTTCGGCTCAGTTACTCTTGATTGAACGTAACTTAACTTTAGTTATTTAACACAATTTAACCGAAAATTAATTTTTCAAGGAAAAACATTCCAGAGTATCACAGCAGAAACAAAAACACTGTCTTTCTGTCAATAAGAGCCTAAAACGAAAATGCTGTAAGGCTTTGATGTGGCTAGAGCGGTGAAAAGAAATTTTATAATACAAGTACGTGGGCGCTCGAGTATTTATTATTTTATGCAGTTGAATAAGCAGCCTAGCTTCCAAATACTTTTGAAACGGAAGCCCATATATAAGTGAGGCAATAGGCGAAACATGATTTCTCCTTTTTAAACAGAAGACGAATCGAAAAATATTATTAAAATCAAGATTGAATTTGTGCATGCTATGGCTGCCAAGGCTAAAAAAACTATCGCATCCATATAGAAGAGTTTATATGTTTTCGCAACTAGAATTTTAATTTTCACCGGCAAGAAGTATTGGATTGTCCAAAAAGGTCTTAACAAGAGCAAAAATTTAGCCGCGCATCATATACATACACTGAGCGAACGTAACCATGATTTTTTTAAAAGGGCGCATTGTTATTCACAGTCCTTTTGATTTTCGAGCAGAACAAAAATTTCAAAAGGAAAATTGTTGAGTCAACAACATTTTTGGTTGAATTGAAAGGAAATATGTTTAATTACATTTCTTTTCGTTCGGTATAATTCTCATTTGTTTTATAAAATAAGACATATAAGATATGTATTCGTCTTAGAACTTTTCAAGCATTGCGAAAGCAGTCACCAAAACGGAGTGACGAAATCGGATGAAGTCCATCCGATGGCTATTTTTTGGGTCATGTTCAGCAGAGTGCTCTATGGCCATTTGCTTTGAACGTTAATTAAATTTTTTTTGACATTTCTTCTTGTATAGGTATTTTTTTTTGAATTTTTTTAAAAAATATCTTGTCATTTCAACTATGTCCGTGGTTGGTTCAACAATTTAAATTTAAATCCATTTTTGAAAATTATCATTTCAATTCAACCTGAAATATGGTTGATTCAAAAGGAAAATTTTTAATTTTTTCAACAAGAAAAATTGTTAAAATTAAAAATATTCCTTGTTGAAGCCGTTTTGTATGTTTTTCCTTTTGATTTAACCAGTTTTCTGGTTGATTTTTTTCTCTGTGTATACAAAAGTATTCCAACTCAGAGATTGGTTGAAAATGATACCAAGATCTTTAGTGCTCTCAACAAATTTAACTTCCGAATTACCGATTTTGATTAGGTACTGATCTACGTCTGATTTACATAGTGTTTTTTTTTGCCGATTACTAAGCCTTTGGATTTGGATGATTCACCAAAGTTGTTCAATATAACGTAAGGCACACTTACACAAGCTGAAGTCCATTCTGGATCGTAAGACTTGTATATTTGGACATCATCAGCATGAAGATGAACCTGACAGTCAACTAATAAAAAATTATAAGCTTTCATTTTTAAATTCACCCGTGTCTCAAATATCAATGAAAAAGTTGAGCGATTCCGTGTTCTCTTCTTTCATTTATCAATATTTTACAACTCCGAGTGGGTGGACTTCGATCATAGAATCAACGAATTTAATTTTGATTCGGCTGGTTCGTCAGTTCCAAAGATATTCATTAAGCGGCTGCATAGACGACACTCCTTAACCGACCTCATCAACGACGAGTGTATAGCCACCTGTATACATACAGGGTGTCCCCAGAATTGTCGGTAACAGTTAGCCAAATTTCGCAAGAACAAACATTGTTCCTCTTGACCTAAGCTATCACCTGGTTAAGTTTGGCCGAAAATTCTGGGGACACCCTGTATATCAAGATAGCTTAAATGCTACTAAAGCTCTAAGCAATCTGTGTACAATTCTATGTATATCCGAAAAAATTTTCACAAATTAATTTAATGTGGAATTATGTTCTCCCCTCAAGGGCAAGCATAAAAACAGTGTAAATGAAGTGAAATTCGCTTAAGTTTATCTTGGATGTGGCACATATTTCCCGAGGAACTAATTGTCCTTGCAATAGCGTGCAGCCTGGGACGAGCAATTTCATATTATATTATGAAATACCAAAAGACATCAATTTAAGATTGTGGAGAACTTATGCTACCCGGAAACCGAGAGGCTTAGTATTTATTATTTATTTTTATTCATCCGAGTCTTACTGCCCTGCGGTGGAAAAGCATTGATTTTGAAATGCACGAACGAACGAATGTTCATTTACCCTTTTGGTACAATATTTTCATAATTAGATAATCGTGTTAGCTATCACTTAAAAAAAAAAAAAAAAAAAACAAGACATAAAAACTTGAAATAACAATTTTAAACTGCAGCGGCGTCGCATGATGTCATGTTCCTCAAACAGTTTAATAACCAAATTTTCCATCATCGCTTGATGAATTGGTTAAATAAAATGAAAACCTAGAATATTTCGAAAGACAACAAGAGCAATAAAGCTAAGAAGAATGTCCCCCGGAGAAGACGTTGGCGTACGAGTAGATGATTATTACGCTCTCAACATGGCAGCCATCGTTTAACGAGAAGCAACAAAAAAGTGAATTGTTTACGTTCAGTTATAAGTAAGAAAATTGGGGCGTCCTACCCCCCGCCTAGCCAACCAACCAACCTACGAATGGCTCAGCTTTGCAGACTATGACAAAACGAAAGACAAACGGTCATTCCGACAGTGTCCAATGCACTTTCGATGAGCTGAAAACTGTAAAGCAGACCACAAGAGCTACTCCGCTCGCCAATATTGGGATCCAAAGGCAGCCAGCCATCGTTTTGTTTTCGTCTTGATGAATTTGACTTTCCTTTATATTTCGCGTAAATTTTATCTTCAACCATACCGACGCACGCTCCAACCGTCACTGTTGTGTGTGACGCTTTTTTTCGTCTTCGTGTCCGTGTGTGCGTGCCTACAGTTTTCGGTACATAGAGAATTTTTTCTATTTACCACCGTTTTCGCCCCCACCCAAAACAAACCAAGCCGAAATGCAATACCGAAAAAATGCAATAGTGTTGAAGGCGAGTTGGAGTGTGAGCGAGCAGGCGACTGGAAGCGGCTAAGAAGGCGAGCGAACAAGACGCACAATATGATAAGAAAATAAAAATGAGAGAATAAAAATATATATCCCTATATATATTATATACATACATACATACGTACATACGGCACGGTACGGTACGGTACGGTACTTACTACAAACAATAATGCCACAAAACTGCTCCGCGAATGGTGGGACTCGGTGCTGAAAAACCAAAGCATAGAAACAAAGATAAAAGGAAACGATAGGAGTGCAGTCAAGGAGGGCACTAAAAAATTAAATAGTGGCACACTAGTTTGAGTCAGGGGAAAATAGAGGAAGTCGGAATGCACACCCTTTCTGCGTTCAGCGTCCGCATTATAAAAAAGGGGGAGTTCGAATTCTGAAGCTAGATTTTTTCCGCTTCTTTTTCGTGCATTATTATATAAGGTAATGGGAGAATGTCTCCGAGTGTAGAAAGCTTTTATTTCATAGATGCTGGAAAACTCACACTTGCGCGTTCGAGATGCAACAGCAGATTTTTTTTTTGCAACAGGTTGTTGTACATAGAAGCCTTAAGTTTCCTATAAACATAACATATAGAAAAAGTTTTCCTCTTTGGTTTTTTTGTGTTCTTTTTTTTTTTTTTTGATAGGGTGTGTAAAAGAGTTTGTCATTTAGGTGCTTCTTCTACAATTTTTATGGTTTTTGACTGCCACGCCCAAATATATGATGCTAAAGAAAAAAAAAAAAATTTCATTAAAAAATATTATTGGGTAACGTCATTGAACAACTTGGAAGAGTCGAAATTCATCTGTTGCTATCTCTTATGGAGACTCTAGGTTGAATGCGACAGGTGGTCGATGGGTGTGCGAAATTGAGAAGAAGATAACGGTCGAGGTGGAAATTGTCCGCCTGGTTTGGCGTTCAACATTTTTCCCTGTTGTTTTTGTAAAATTCAATATTTTCGCAAGCCATAATTAAAAAGCTTCAATGTTTTTACGAAGCAAATTTGTTTAGCGTATCATCCATGTTAGACGAAAACTAAATTCAAATTTTAATTTTATCAACTCGGTTATTATCAACGTAGAGCAACAGGATTTTCAACCCCATAAATCAATAGAATATTTCGAAAGATCTTCACATAATTCCCCCAAGGATGTTTTTTCTATTCTGACACAAGATAAAGTGTGTCTTTATCAAACAATATGACTATATAACTATCAAGATGTCGCACTTAGAAAAAAAAACATGTTCCTGCAAAAATGTGCCGCGGCTTTTCCAATAAAGCCACGAAAGCAATAATGAGAACGTTTTTGAAGAATAAGCCACTTTCTGAGAGTAAAAATAAAGACACGCATTGTATTTAGTTTGGTCTGTATATCCGTAGATAAATATGCATTGTGGACGCGGAGTTGAAAATGGTTAGTTATCGAAATGGGTAAGGATATCGCCCAGAGAGCGAGTTTAAAAGTTAAAACTTTTCGAAATATTTTTTGATAATTTAACAAAACAGAACAGTGATTGTTATGCAGAGATTAGCGCCACGTCACTCCACGGACGTTTTTGGAAAAAGTTTTCGATAAAAATCAACACATTTCCTGAAGATGCTCTTTAAAGAAGGGTGAAATATTGAAATAAAAAAGAAGGAAGTTTTGAAATAATCACAAATTTGTTTTAAATAAGCAAAAGAAAACTGAGTTTTTTCTGAACATGACCTTAAGCCAGAATAAGAGATAAGCACTTATAAAATAATTTCAAAGGTCAACTACAACAAAAATCTAATAAAGAAAAATTTATATTAAAAAAAATCTCAATAGCTCAAGTCCTAGGGTGGTAAAACAGATGGTTGAAAAATTGTGGTGCGTCCTATTTGACAAGATTTCAACTTTTCTGCTGCTTTAAAAAACTATCGATCGTAGCTATCGATGTTGAAGTGGCTGCCACTTAGGCCGTTAATCAGCCTATTGTGATACCAACGGGGTTTTCTTGTGTTTGTGTGAGTGTCTTATTATGTAGTGTGCCCTAATATGCGATTTTTTGAAAAACCAGTGCTAGGCTTGGAACATTACATTCCGTTTTGCATGTGCCGGGAATCGAACCTCGGACCCTGGGATCAAGAGCAAGCACGCATCCCCTACGCTATCCCAGAGCCACTTAGCTATGGATGGGTTTGAAAACAATTCACAAAGACATGCTGATAGTTATGACAACATTATAAGTGCCATATTCATTACTTGGGACACCTTTTATCGTGTACAACCCTTATAAAATCCAAAAGCAAAAGTACCTCAACTAGCGGAAAATCTGATATATTTTTAGGGATATCGTTAAAATTCATATTTGTATGGAATAATTGCGATTCAATTTGTTCGATTTAAAGAGAAAATTTCTTATTCCAAACAGCTGTGTAGAACAGCCAAGTTACCAATTTAAAATAAAATCCTCTTTTGACAGGCAATGTGCTTCCTCTGTTTTGCATAGAAAACAAAAACAAAAACATTAAGTATTCAGCTAAAAATACTAACTTTACCTGCGGATAAATTTAGAAGGTATTTTAGAAGACTTTGTGAATAGCCGAACTGTTTCGAATGCAAAAAATATACAATAAAGTGATACTTTTAAAAGGCTAAACCTGAAAACTCCTTTTAGTTTAAAGTAGGGCTTATAACCGGAACCGCAACCTTAACCGATTTATTTTCCTAACCAAAATGAGACCAAAACCGATACTTTGTTTGTTTGGAAACCGGTTCCGAACCGAAACCGAAACACCGAAACCGAAACACCGAAACCGGTTCGAAACGGTTTCTGAAATAATTTCCATCTTCCCCAAAATTTCCTTTATTTGATGGTCACTCATTAATGCGCCACATAAAAATTCTGACTGATCAGTCACCCGTGTGCATTAGTGATTTCACTGGGTCATACAGGTGACATTGTCATGTATGCCACCTTGGGGGACATGTCCTCGTGGAGGGATGCTGTTCATGTTCTTGAATCTCATTGGCTACTGAAATTTAAATAAGTTTTTAGCTTGACTCACAATCCGAAGGTCGAGAGTTCGATCCCTGCCCTGAGGGACATTTTAGTTCAATTTAATTTAAAACTGAAAGGAAAACATGCCTTAACCCTCTAATGCCACAACTTTTCTTTTCAATGAAAAACACGATCTAAAGTTTTTATTATTAGTTTTTTTTTTTTTGTTGGAAATTTGTTCGAAAAAAGTCCGTCTAGAACCAGAAATTAGAAAAAGAAGTTACCAGTAGATTTAACAATCTAAAGCATAGCAGAGTGGTATTTCGTTCAAAAATTTTCAGAAAAAAAATTTATGTTGTTCATCGCAATTTCGACTTTTAAAGGTTAAGGTGCGTTTGAAGTCTATAATTTTTAAGTAGTCAAGATTTTTTTTTGTATCGGAACGAGACTTGAAAAATTAACAATTTTAGGTTTGGCTGTGCAATAGATTAATATCTTAAATTTTTCCCGCGATTCTTAAAACCTTTGAAAAACCGTAACCGGAACGAAACGAGACCGAAACCGAAATAATTTTTTTCAGAACGAAACCGTAGTCGAAACCTAAATGATTTAAAACCCGAAAGCATAACCCGAATGTTATTTATTTCGGTTAGAAGCCCAGGTTTAAAGAATGCTACCTCTCGAAATTGCAACTTGTAAATAGACTTTTACAGTTCATTTATTCATTGTACCTGGCCTTAGCGGGATTGAAACTATCAAGTTCGAATCTGGTACGTCCAGTCCGACTCACTGACTTGCCTAAAAATCGAAGGACTATAGCAAGCTGCTTATAGACCGGAATCAAATCAATGCCTTGCATTGAAAAGAAACTTGTTCGTTGTTGAGATACTAAAAGACCAATCCCATCCCTTCTAAAATAGCATTATTCCTCTAATATCCAGGACTCAATACGTCTCCACAACTAATGCTTCTTGCGTGTAGATCGGCATAGAAATTTCATAAGCCAAAATCGGTTTTGCCATGATGAATAGAAGGTGGTTGCGAAAAATGATAAGGACTCAACCATTGCCAAAAACCAAAAGCCTCTTCAATTTTGAGTATTGCACCTGTTTACCTTCATCGGTCCAGGAAATTTCAACAACAGAAATTCCGAATTCGTAGAGAATCGGAAAGTATCAAAAAAGTCACCAAATTTCGCTCACTTTATTCTTTCGTATTGAGATATTGGCCTTCATAGGAAATTATTGCAAGCCAAAAGTAGACCAAACAAGAACAACAGGCGAGTTTCTGTCGTAAAACTAGAAAGTGTCAAAAGTGGAAAATTGCATATATTAAAAAAAAAAAAGGCTGATACACTTGATCGCTTCGAATTTTTTTCAATTGATATAATTGAAGAAGAGGAATAATCTCCCATTGACACTTCTTATTCAAGACGCCATGGCTTCGAGGAGGGCGTTGAAATTGAAGCTTAAGTAATAAACTTCGACACCAAAGTTTCACAGTGAAGTAAGAAAGTTTTTAAGTGTTTCTTCTTCTTCTTCTTAAAGTAAGGGTATTGAAAAGTTTTTCGTTGTGCACTCTGTACTTGAATATGTGACGAAATTTGTATGGAAATTTTTTATTTCTTATCACCATGACCGGTGGGTGTCTAGGCTCAATTGTGGTAATAAGAGAAAAAACTTAACGTTTGCGATGTGCTCTGTTGGCACAAACGAGTACGCTGTCGTTATTGCCATTGCCGCAACAATCACTGAATTGGATCTGCAACAGGTGCACAATGGCAGACTCCATGCTATGTCATTAAGATGGGCTTATGGCTACAACGCCTTGCTTGTGTGCTTGTACGCTTGCGTTTGTGTGTGTGGTCGATTGTACGTTCGTAGTGGTGTATATGAGCGAACTACCGTAGACAAATATACCTTAGTAAAGCATCTTTCGTCGATTACATTGTCGGCAGCTCGGCGGCACAACAAACAATTTTTACTTATGTTTTTTAAGCTTCGTCTCCGTCTTTTCGTTCGCCTTTTCGTTCGTCTTTTCGTTCGCCTTTTTCGTATACGTTTTTGTTTTTTGTTTTTCTTGATACCTACACATTACAGAATTTTTTCCGTACTTACAATTTCGGGTTGGTTACCACTTGGAGAAGGGTCTTGCCCTTACCATGCTGCCACCGATTGCACTTTTATATATGCACATAAACATATATGTGTGTGTGCATGCACGAGGAGCAGCCTTCACACGAGTTGCTGGTAGTGATTTTCGATGGTGGCGATGTTCCTCCTTGCGACGTGGCCACGTACAAGACTGGGAAATGTGGGGGCAAGGCGAGAAGCATAATGTAGATACTAAATTTACCATGCATATAAGAATGTGTGTTTGTATTTCTCCTCCTAGAACTATTAAGGCTGGCAACGAGAACCGCAGAACCAAGCTGCGAGAAAATGCTTTGTAGTGTATTGTTAGTTGAACGCAGCTAAGACGCAAGAAGCAACAGATGCTCCGTTTTTCTTGCTGTTTTATGGAAGCTTTGGAAGGCAAGGAATTTAAATTATAATCATATTTTTGAGTTAGTTGACAGACTAGCTAAGAAGCCATATAAAAGGCGTTTTTCCTACCTATCTCTGAGCAGCAGCAATATTTTCAAATATATATCAGTTATAATTACGGAATGGGATTCGCACAGCAGTGTCGCTTAGCAAGAAATTCGCCTCAGTTAAGTAAAAGAACTTTTTCTTTTTTGCCTTACTTGCCTTGTCTTACTTAACAGCGTCCAGTTTAAGTTCAAGGGAAGTAAGACTGAACTATTGGTGATTGAAGTTGAGTGTTGATAGTTTGGGCGAAAATCCGACGATGAACAGTTCATCTGTCGACCCGACGAAGGGGCAAACCGATGTTTTTTCCTAGCATAATTCGCACCTTTATGCGATTAGAGGACATTTTGAGTTGGAAAACAAAGTTTGTTTGTGAATTTCATCAAATTCATTAATAATAAATTGATAATGATTTATTCTAGCCGTTGATATCGACGGTAATTATAAGTAGGGATGTCAAATTTCTGAAGTTTTGCTGGCCCCGAGATTTTCGATGTTTCAAAACATAATCCCGGGATGGGTTTCGAATTAAAATATTACGTCAACTAAACAGAAATTCCCTGTAAAATGTTCAAAAATTGATCATTCTCATTTTAACGGTAAATTAAAAACAAAAAATTACCAAAAACGACTTCTTTACAAAAAATAGGTAGGAACATAAGAATCATATCATGCTCCCATGGCTTACTTGCACAATTTTCTTTTTGATGTCCGAATTTTAATCTGCTGTCTAATACCATTCTTTTCGACTTATAACGAAGGATGATGGAGTATGTTTAATCAGGCGAGCTTTGAACTTATTTCGATCAATTATAAAGGTGCTGAAATAAGTTTTCTCAAATCAGAAAAATTCCTACAACTTTTTTAACAACCAATATAAAACAAAATTTTTGTGTTCCCTTAGTTTTGGTTATATTTGCACTTTAAATCTGCAAAAACTGTTGGAAATCAAGTTTAATTTTACCCAAAAGAAAAAATTTTTGTAAAGTCATTTTTTTTTTAAATGTCTGCCCTCGATTACTAAAAACTTAATCTACATACTAAACTCCATTTAAATCATCAAATTATTCTGTATCACATAGTAGTGACTGCAGATAGATAGAAGACTTTCGATTGTTTTCTATTAGCAATTTCGGGCGCTAAAGGATTAAGGGGCATTTACATATTTGACAAAGGGTCTGGCGGGTTAAGCAAAAGCATGCGGCATCATGAAAGGTACCCCTAAAAATGGTTCGATCGGCTCCATTCTCGAACTTGTTCTTACCCATGTCCCCGTAAGCACGCATACCAAATTTCGTCAAGATAGCTCAACTCCTTCGATAAGATAACTGTATACAGACAGTCAGCTCGCCTGACTATAACACCCTTACTTGTTTTTACATGCGTTTGTCGTAGATATTTGAGATCAGAAAAACACCGAGATCCCTGGATCTCGTAATGCCAGAATTGAAATCCCTCATTATCAGTCTTATTGAATGAGTAATGAACTTAATTGGATACCTAAACTCTTTCGTAGGTCCGTGTTCGAAAAAAATCAAAGTATACAAAGTTATTTTTGGGTGAGCCAGTTATGAAGTCTGTCGTCGAACATTCCAATGACCTACAATATAGAAAAACTTTAGCCATCGAACTGATAAAAGTTGTTTATTTAGAAAAACATTATTTTAAACTCATTTTATTAACCTACAACGGTATACGGGTTTGTATACTTTGTTTTGCATTTATATAAGCCCCAATCATTTGCTTGTGGGAGGGTTGCATTGTAAAGTTTTCTCTTGTACATGCTCTGTACATAATGTGAATCTGCCTGGGATGCTTTCTTGGGTAAATTTTCGCAATAAAAATTTGTCACATGGATAAAAATTGTCTAAACTAGCCTTATAAAAACTAGATCTGCCACCCAAATCTTATCTCTTTTCGCTGCGAATGTGTTTTGAAGCCGATAGAGCGCAGTGCACAAATTGAGACAAAATAAACAAAAACTGAAAAAAATTCCACAAAAAGTTTTATTTGTTAGATAAGCGAATCAGATTGGGGCCTCATTTCGTTCCTACAGAATGCAACTCGAATTTCACTTCGAAAGGCCTCCGCGATTACGTAAAAAGCCGAACGAAAATCGTCGCTGGTTACTCTATAACCGGGAATTCGGCATTCTTCTTGTTTAATTTCAACGAAGCCCCAAAAACAAAAAAACAAAAACCGATGCAAGTGAAATCAAAAAAAAAAAAATAAAAAAATAAAACAATCATCATATTTGATAGCAACAAGCAAGAAATGCCACAAACGCGGACCAAACGTCATAATCGACAGCATTAAGTATGCGGCCCCACAGACAGCAGCGTCGCTGCTCATTGCATGCGCCCCACTGCACTTGCAGCTAGAGTTGTCAATGCAATTATTTGTTTGCTCTCAACAGCAAACTTAATTGTTGTTTGCTTACAGTGCTGCAAGCGAACGAATGGAAATATGCGAAAAGAGGAAAAGCAATGGAAACAAAAAATCATATTGGTAAATGCGAAATTAGAAACAAATTGAATTGCCAGCAAAACGAGGGCAAAACAGCATCGAGTTCTATGCAAAAAGACGGGGCGAATATCTATTTGCTCGGCTAGATTGAATGTCCTATATGCAAAAAAAGGAAAAAGACAATGCACAGCCAGAGAACCCGAGAATCTTTTTCGAACTAATATTTATTGCCTTGGAGGCATTGAAAGGTCTTAGTTGAGCTCAAATCACAATGACATTATTAAGGACAAAATGTATATGTACCGAAAGCAATATACTGACATATGTATGTAGTTACGATCCCTTTAAGAATTTTCATTAAGTGGAATATTCAGCATCAGATATAGGTATCTATGAAATATTCGACAAATAGATCGTTCACTCAACGAATGATTTGTCAAATGACATAGAGGCTGTCCTCAAGCCTATCAGATATTTGAGGTACATACTTATATTTTATGTATGTACAAAGTGTGTGTCAGTAGAGTGCTTGGCAATGTCAGCACAGTCACGACATGACCGCTCACTACTCTTCAGTGGCTTCAAAACTTTTGCTAGTTTCATTTTTTTTCCACGTTTGTGCCATTGATCGTGGCCCAGATAGCCAGTAAAATGGAAAGAAAAGATTAGAAACAAAGGAGGTTCACAATAAGAGCAATGAAACCACACACAATCGAGCGCAAGCGAGCAGCGAATGCAGCAAGAGCAAGAGCAATCGCAAAATGAACAGCTATGTTGCAAGCATAATATGCTCGGCGGCGGGTGTAGGGACGGCCACGGTTTTGCAAAAAATATGTTGCATTAGTCGCCTTCAGCGTTCAATTCGTGTTGCAATCAACACAAATTTCCCATTTTTATGTTCGTTTCAAGAAATTTGCGTTCATTATCGCTCGTCGAATAACAGTTTGCTGGCAAATTTGGCCAAAACCAGTGTGGCTGTCGTTTTTCATGCACGGCCAGCAAGCAGCAAGATCAAGTGGCAACAAAAAACACCAGACACAACAAACATTCAACGAGACGATGTCATGATTCAGTTACGTCTAAGTTTTTCGCATAAATTCCTAAAGTGATGTTCTTAATGGAACATATTCGACAGACGAACCGCACGAACGACTTACAAATTAGGCAACGCGGGTAATATGTATGCGGAATTTACGAACTTGTCGAATAACATTGATTCTTTAGTAGAGAATTAGAAGGAATTTTATCTAAAAATAGAAAGCATTTCCAAATGCAAAATTTAGCACTCAGCCGCGCTGCCGAAGACTGCGATATACGGCGATATACCTTGTAATATCAAACGATTTGATGCATCCTAAATTTCGATGTGTCCAAACGGCCCAGATCACGAAAAAATTGCATTTTTCCTCCGCGCATTTAACAACTAAATAGATACATATGTACATAGGTATGTGCAAGCCAAATAATGGTTTTTATCATTCCTTAATTTTCAAGTCCACTTAAAGCTATCGTGCTGCATGAGCTGCGTGCATTTCTGAACCCAACTTCCGGACTACTGCCAAGTGTCCTGGTCTATAAAAATTTCCGTTTCGTAAGAAATACACTTGGACAACACGAAAGGAAATTCAAATCGAAATACATATAAACTGAAGTTGTTTGGCTACTTAAAAAGTACTTATTGTCATTGATGGCAGTATTGAAAGAAATGAAGACAACAACATTCATTTGGTTCAAAATGATTTAAAAAAAAAAATATTTACCGCAAAATCACTTTACTTTAATCATCGCAGAGAGTTGTCTTATATAACAAAGAATAAGGAAAACACAGAATAAGTAACCCATTGTGATCCCAAATAAAATTCGTTTAGTAACGCAAAAGACAAAATTTAAATAAAGCCCTTATGGCGTTACATGGGTGTTGTCCATTGAAAACCAGCCTATTTTCAATAATTCCCTTTTTCTGTTTTTCATATAAAAAATTAAACATTTTTTTCAAACTTTTTTCTGTCTGGGTGCATTACGCTTGTGACGTTGTTCGAGGTAATGCCAATTTCTGCATGGGAGCAGCTCCAAGTGAGGTCTGATTGAATTTCAGTTTCTGCTTCAATATTTTCTGACTTGGAACAAGGCCTTGAGGACAATATCGAAAACTTAACTGAGTACACAAGTTTCGCAAAATCCTTGATTTGTCTATCGATGCCACTTTCTAAGGAGACAACAAATTCATTTGTTCAAAAGATTTAAAAAAAAAAATGGATTCACTCAAGCAAAGAGCATTACGATTTTCGCTTTTGTAGGTTGTGAATAACCAAAGTGAACATTTGTCAGTAGGATACTATTCTAGTATCGCAAAAGACATTCAAAAAGCCGATGTTTGGTGTTGTCCATTGAAGCCAGCGATTGCAGATAATTTCTGGTCTTCATTAAGAAAATTGATTTACTGACGAAACTCTGTGCACGGGCATAATTGAGCGTTTTTTTGTTGTATGTCAGTCCAATGATTCGAAGATGCGCCCGAAACGAGTTGGTGTTTGTCGCAATTCTTTATCTCTTCCAATATCGATATTCCCTGGTAGTCACAACGGTGCCTAACCTATACGGTACGGACTGAAAATTTTCATGATGTTTTGCAGTTCGAAGCACCTTTCTACGTAACAAATTTTCAATTATTATTAGAAAAACACATATGTCATACGTGGTGATTCGCATGCTGTAAATCGAAAGTTGACGGGATACGGATAATCACCAAACAAAGATTTTTTGGCAGTGATGGTGTTGATCAAGTTCTATGGTTAGAGCTCATAAAGATTTGGAGTATCAGCAAATTTACGTAACTGGTTCGATTTTCTCGCCATAAGAAAAACTGTAAACAGTTGAAGCGAATTAGCTCTTATAGGACTAACTGAAGCCAATATGCAATGGTCTCAAATTCTTCTAATTGATGTCAAGGTCAAGTGGAAAAAATTCTGAAAAAACGAGCTTCTTGTAGAGACATTTGCAATTCTTTAGCATACAGTTATCAACTAGAACCGATATTGATCAAATCGGGTATCATGACTAAATAAGCCAACTCATGGAATGAAAAATATGATTTCTTTTTACTACACCAATATAATAAACAAATTTTTCCTTTTGTACTGGATCCTGGTAAAAATAAAACGAGTTCTCTGCTGGATACTATTGTAGTTATGCGCTTTGGAAAACATTGTCTGAAATTCCCGTAGCTTACAAGGTCTCTGAATGCCAGGAGCCCCAGCGTCCTTCAATTTTTGATGTTAAAAAAATGATTCCTACTGAGAAAAATTTCAGCGCTTAAAACTTTTTTTTTTTAATAATGAAAGTTTCAAGAGTCTCAAGATGCCCCCGAACGTGGGGGTGTATGCATAAAATTTCTAAATTATCTTCCAAATGACGAACCCTAACTTGAGGGGCGAAATCGCGGTGGGCCAGTGCAGGCCTGCTCCGGACCTATTAGTCGGAAAGTGAAGGAAAATATTCTAGAGATGTTGCAGAATTAAATTTAGACAATGTAGAAAAAGTATATTTTCTAAAACTGTGAGACCCATGTAACTCTTTAATTGATTAAATAGAAAAACACTTCAGTTTTATATATGAAATTAGTTGCTTAACCTTGACCTTGATTTTTAAATTAATTGGATTTGAAGAAAGAAAAAACTAAGCTTGTGCAATAAAATATATTGAAATAATCAAATATATTTCTATGTTCAATTAAATGTCTGTTCATTTTCGCTAAGTGCTTATTATCAGGTATTGTGGACTGGGATTTAATAGAAATAATTTAAATTAAAAAGAAGAAGAAAGCCTTTTGAAATTGGTTCATTTATATGTAGCCTTTTGTCTAGGATGACCTACATTCTGACAATTGTTTCTTTTATATTGATGGTTAAAACAAACGAAGGAGGAAAGAAAAGTATAAATTAAATATTTGAAAAATATTGTGTTTTTTTTTTAATGTTGATTTGTGAAAATGGGACATGTTTGATTGTGAATGAAGAAAAATTCAATCAGAATTCAATCATAAATGCAATCTACCATTTTTATTGATTAGGATGCAATAAAAGAAACAAACAGACAAGCAATTGTTTCATTCAGCTGAGAAGCCTATTTGAGGCTCTTGGACTAAGCACTTGGGTGTTGAAAGCGGTTAGATTTGAAGACTTGCAAATAAACTTAATTGAATCTTAAAGCCTATACTGAGATATGCAGTAAGTAAAGCTCCCATAAGAAATACGTGCAAAAAAAGTTGAAAAGTACTTCGAAGTAAATACTTTACTTTCGCTTATACTGAGATGTCAAGTAATCATGTGCGCAGGGTTGCATGCCACTTGCCTGCTTTACTTCGCCATAGAAATGAACATGTTCATTTTTTATGCGAAGTAAATGCCAGGACAGCTGATTGCGGCACATTTTTCAAATGAAATACTGACACCGACTTCGAAGGTGTTAAATTTTTGGCATACTTTGAAGAATTCAAGGAGCGTGAATATAGTTGTCTCTCTCACACTTTACGACGTTGTAGCGAATTGGCTCCTAATGTGCAAGTAGTTACTGCATATCTCAGTATAGGCTTTTAGAATATTACGATCATAAACGATGGATCGTTTTGTTGACGTTTTCGAAAATTTTATACAAAAAATTGTGTACGTTCTCTGGCGAATGCCATTTGAATTAATCATAAAATATTTAGTAACCGGCCTATATTTGTAGCAGTGACATAGTCCTGCACAATTTTGAAAATATGGTAGATACTAGAGGGCTACATAAATGCATTTATATGAGGAAATAAGACATTTGGAGATAGCACAATTACTAACGTTCTAATCCTCAAAATTTTTAGATTGAATAAATACAAACAGCTCTACTCACAAACAAGTTCGAGCGGCAAATACTTCGGATAAAAAGTAATTGTAAATACTTGTACTCTTGAAGAAGTACTTATAGTATTGTGGTATCATTGAGAGCTTTATGAAATTTATTTTAAATTCCCTTTTGTGTAAAATTTTGGATTTCAAATTCGCTATTCTATCACTTTTTTTCTAATACTATTAGTACTTAGAGTGATCTTTGAGTGATAGAATTATTTGTAACGATGTTGCCAAATTATAACTGCACCCGCAGAGCGTAATTACAAATACTTTTTGACTCGGCAAAAACAATTTCTTTGTAGTATTTGTTCTTGTAATTTATAAATCATGTTTTGAGCGTATTTATTGCGATTTCTTCTCTATTCGTATTGCACTATACAATAAGTACCTGACAATATCGAAAAAGCAAATGCATTTGTGCAGCCCTCTACTAGATACTTGTCAGCTCTGCAGGACGATTCATTGCAAAGAAAACTAAAAGGTTCTATGACCGTTTTGGAGGAATTTAGCGCCACGGAAATCGAATCAACGCGAATGGAATATTTATCATATTTCAAAGCTTTTGCAATTATTTAGACTTAGCAATTCATCGTCAATGGTTCGGGTAAAAGCTCAAATTCTTCGATTTTTTTTTCGCAATCCATGGAGTCTAAGATCTGTCGATATTTTTAGTACCGATTCAAATAGTCGGTTCTTATTAAAATCGTTTAGTATCAGCGAAATGGAAACCTTAAAACGTGTGCCTTCGCTTTGTTTCGATTAAAGTTTCTTCTTGTTGCGATGGAGTGCTTCAAGTCCGGATGCATTTTGTCTTGAATAATGCTATTAGCTCCACGATTTGCAGCCCAATGAGGCGGCATTCAGGACAGGATGCACTGATGGAAACTGGAAGCTGTTTTACCACTTTTTCCGCGAATTTTTTTACATCGTTTTTTCGTGCTACCAAATGCGTTTTTCATGAACGCTGCATGGCGAGCGAAGCAAACGAACTTGGTCATTGAAAGCAAGCAAGAAGGCCAGCAACAAAGCAATCGATCGTACCTTGGAAGCAGTGCCGCCTCTGCTCAGGGCAGTAGCTGAATGGGGCGTGTCGGGTATGCACGCAGTTAGACGATTCAGTGGTATGAACCAAGAAATATGGTATCATAGAACGACGAGGGCTGCACGATGACGTTGATTATGATGGACGACGGACAATTTGATGTGTATACGATGAGCAGTTGCTGCGCTATCGGAATTAACTTTCCTGCTTCTGTTATTGGTTAGCAGTTCACGGCTTTAATGCAGTTAGTTACAAAGCATAGTCCAATTTTTGTTCACATTACCCATGCTAGTCGCGATGTAACTACAAAGTTGCAATTTTTCATCATCTTTTTTCAGTTTGATTTCGATCTTCGCTCCTCTCGGTATACTTACCCTTTTTTTTACCGCAGAGCTCCGTCATTACCCATGCTGCATTTACAGCAGAGTGTAGACTCGAAAAGCTTGGACGAAGGTCACTTAAGCCCCAAGAAGATATTTCGAAATTACATGTATTCGATAAGAGTACATAGATATCCGACTAGTCATTAATGTGCACAAAATGCGATTGAAGTATTCTGCTATATGTAACTAGTCTTCAAGAAGCTCTTAGATTTTCTTATGTTCGCTTCCACATGTATGAGCGTGGTGCTGAGTATATCTCGATACCTACATGAGGCATCCATGATTGTCCGATATGTCCATATTTCGTGACTCATTAGCGCCCTTGGAGTGCCGTGAAACTCCTTATAAGCGACGGAAATTAAGAAGCCTACAAGAACTGTCAAACCTTATTGCGGGTCTATGACTTTCTCAAAATTTTCACGGGTTTTTTATGAACGATACTTTATGCAAAAAAATTCCTGTCAAACAAAATGCAAATGAAACAAATCATCTGCAGAGTTACGTGCGTCTTTGTTGTTTGTTAGCTTCTTCTACTTTAGTCTGTGATTGTTTCGTTAATACTGGTTATGATGATACTGAATAACTTGACGAAATTAGTAATATTAAATAGGTAATATGAAGAATTACTTATACAAGCTTTACGAGTATGTAACTTTCTTTGCAATATCGCCCATTTACATAAAGGACACCACAACTTAAAAAACACAAGCTTCGAGTTAATGATGAGGAAGCATTCGGTGTATCATGCCTCACATTGGGTAATTATTTCGTATTGCCTCTTTATGGGGAGAGAATAATGTTTCCTTTTTTTTTTATCAAAATGCAAGTGAATTGAATACTTTAAACGCGCTTTTATCAAAATCGATTTATTTTGAGATATGACACTCTTGAAGTAAATGAGCGATATTTATTCAGAATTTTCTTTGATGTTGAATTTTTTATTTTAATTAAGAATATTAATTATTTTTAATTTAATTCAATGGGTTTATTTCGGTGTAGCCTGCCCACTATTTTTAGCTACAAGGAGCTGAATATGCAGTTATTGGTCTTCTTACTTTTATTTTCCGCTTGTGTTTACTTCCAATATTCTATTTTCCTATTAATTGAAACGCTTAAGTCGAACGGCAGCAATTCAAATTCATATAAACAATGCAACGCGTTGAGAATAAACTCAATTTAATAAACAGATCGGTAAAAAATAAGCTTAAAAAACAATTTGAAAAAGTTTTATGGGGAATCGAAAAATTCGAGAGGAAAAACCACACATTCGAAATTTTATACGAGTTTCGTTGCTCGTTGCTCGATGCCAGTTGCTCGTTGGCGTTCTGTGTTTGCATTTTTATTGAAATACATAGAGCCTAGCCTAGCTGAGCCCAAAATGCGAGCAGGCTAAATCGAGAATCCAATTTTAAATGCAAAAATTGATCGAGTGACTGCATGAGTGAGAGAGCAAATGGCAAATAAACTCCGCAGTTGTTCAAACTGCAGCGCTAATAGTTGCGCTTCCTGTATTGAAGAAATATGCAATTTAGTCGAATCGGCTTGGATACCGGTATGGGGCTCGCTTTTGTGTATTTCTATTGAATATCAGCGTATATAAAAAAAAAAAAAAAATTAAAAAAAAATCAACAAGCTTCGTTGCAGTCAACGTCACTTTTGTATTCGATTTCATAAATACTTTGGCAAATATCAAGGCTATAGTTTTGTTTCGACAGCGAGGCGTGAATATTTTCATGAAAAAATATTTGCACAAGTATATTTAGAACCGAGCTTATGAAAAAATTATCTTAATTCTCAGGGTCTTATTCAGATATTACACACGAAAACGATTCATTGTTAACTTGAGTTCAAAGTTAATTAAACGAAACAGAAAAAAATTTCAAAACGTTTTACTGGTTTGTTGGATGGATTCTTGCTGCATGACATCCAAATTGTTTTCAATGCAAATTAAAATCATGAGTCAAACCTACAGACTCCTCGATCGATCGATCCTTGGAAAGTTCACAAATGAAACTAAACTTTCTGAACAAACGTTCTGGGGAAATTTCTCACCGCTCGTACCCAAGAGCTTACAAGTAGATTCCATTTCCTCCACACAAAAAATTGAAAGCCCAAAAGAAGCATATTAAAAGGCTTTTAATCCTCGAGAACATATTTGCTTGGTTCCTTGAGGATATTCAAGTTATCATTATTGATGAATGAATGATGGTTGACCAAAACGCAGAGCGCTCGGGATTTGATTTCGACTTCTCCCTCGTTCATTCGATTTAGTGACAATATTTGTTTGTACCAGACCCCGATAGTTGGGGTGGCAAGCAGAGCAAACATAGGAGCGGCTAAAAAGATGGATCCGGCCCTGCTTTGTTCAATGTAAAAGATCTTTGAAATCAAAAATCGAGCTGTCTTACTATCAACTTATTACTGATGGGACAATCAAAAGAAATTTTAACGATTTCAATGCGTGGAGTTTTCATTTTGCCAGCAGTTGAATGAAGAGTATGGAAAATAATGCTTCATAAAGGGAAATTCTCCAAAGCTCTTGAATCATATCCATTGACATGATTTGTTAGATTTGTCCTTTTGCCAGCTCTCTTCTTAGCCTTAGGTCTAGGGCATCATTTCGAGTCTCATTTCAACCGTCTTTATTCAGGAGCTGTCCCGAGCACAAAATCGTGGCGAAATGTAGTCTATTTTATTTAAAATTTCTTCTCGACCTCATTTAAATTAGGCATAATGATGCCTCTCCGGTGTGGATTCGTCGAAAGTGGGATATGAAATGAAAAGTGGGATATGTAATAATGAGGCATTAAAGGGCATTTTCTCTTTGAAATTAGGCAACTTAGACGGATGTTTTACAAAGAAAAATTCTTGAAGAAGTCGGCAGGACGTCGAAATTGTTAAATTTTAACTTAAAAACAGGGACGTGAACCGGGTGGAAAATTTGCCGGGTTCGGTTCGGGGGTCGAACCGTGTTGGAAATTTAGGATTGGTTCGTCAAACCGGTTTTTCTACTTCTTTGAACCGGGGTTTCGGTTCGGTTCGTCGGTTCGGGAATTTGTTAACACGTATTCACACTTTTAACTCAAATTTTTACCATTTAGGGTTAAAATTTGCACAATAAAAAGTTAGTGGTGGTTACCTTACTCATTTTAGAGATGCTATCGGTACTAATTTCATAAGAATTCGACTTCGATTTTTTTAATTTTGACCTATGGGAGCAACCACTGGGCATGGTTGCAGGCATAAATGAAACCCTGAACCTTTACAAAAAGGGTTTCGGTTTTCGGTTCGGTTCAAACATTTGTGAAAAACTTCGGTTGGGTTAATGATTCGGTTCATCAGCAGATAAAAGGTTCAAAACCGGTTCAGTTCACAACCGTTTACGTCCCTGCTTAAAAATATTTAAATTCTGAAATATTTAAAAAGAATTAAAAAGAGATATTTAGTTAAAATATTCGAAAAATCGAATGAATTTTTCCAATTTGCTTGCTCTTTTCTTTGGTTTTTTTTCCGATTGTCCTGTTCTTGTGTATTTTGGGTTTTTGAATTTTAGTGGGGTATATATACATAAATTAACATTTTGGTTTGGCAGTTTTTATTTGACCACTTCTCTGCTTTTGATTCGGTCTGTGTGGCAATTTGAAACTCGGAATATTTCTTGTCAACCGCTTGTTTACCAATTCGACATCTTTCTGTTAAATGCACTTGACAGTCCAATTTCGGACGAAAATTCGATCTACAATGATCTCTACATTTAACCTTATTTCGAAACTGAGGCCATGTTAAGAGAAAAGATCTGGATGAAAATGATAATTAATTGAACCAAAATAGATCAGATCGGCTAGGCGAAAAATAGATGGGCCGCATCTTACATTGTTGGCTAGTCCATCTTCGATTTTTATCATCCGAGTCCGAAGCGAGTCACTTGTTTGGCCCCCGCTATTGCTAACGTCCAAGCCTTTGTACAGTGCCACTGTGTTCTCAAAATGCACAGAGCTGAGGCTGCGGTTGCAGCTGCTCAAATGCATCTAATAAGTTGCCAATTTAAATATTGAGTCGATTCTGAATTAACCACAGAGCTCCACAGCGGGGCACTCACACTCGCGCAAGATCCACAGTCGAATAGACGCATACAATGAGAGCTGAGAAAAGAAAACGTCAAAAAAAAAAATGTCGGATAATTCAAAGTTTGAGCTTTGCACGCGCGCCGTCAGAACGATTTTTCCAAATCGAAATTTAATTTCAAGTACGACCAGTTTCGATTGTGCTCACCTTGAAATCTCGTTTTCTATCCGTTGTGTTTTTTGTTTTTGTTGCTTCGGTTGTTTTTATTTTTATATTTTTTGTCGTTTTTCTTGTCGTTTCAAAACTTGATGCAGGGGCTTGGAAATTGCATACAGTTTTATTTGGCGCCTTTGAGATCCCCCCTCAGACCGCTCATCACACAACCTAGAGGTTCGACTTTGTTTAGCAATTATTTGAGAAATTTACCCATTTTATATAAGATTCTAACCAATGCGACTCATTGTTGTTTTTGTTTATTTCACTCTATTCGAGAAATTATTGATCGGATTTACTCAGAAAATTATTGTCGAAAGCAATTTTATCTCAAAAGTATACGGAAACTTGAATTGAATATGCTTAAGCTTTTCAATTTTTATTGCTGAGGTTTGATTAGATTTAATGAAGCAGAATTCGTAATTTATCCATATCCGACTCGTTTTGCTGGAATTGCTTGAGGGTTACTCAAAACGATGCAAGCACTTGGGATTCTCAAATTCAAAATAGAAACAAAAATTAACGAAATTTTCCTAGAAAATATTTCATCGAATGCTGCTTTACTATGAAAAGCATTAGCCTTTTTTATCTGTTCGACTTTTAGAGCAAGGAACTTCCATGAATGCGGTCCCACCCGTGACACTCAATTTTTTTTTTTAGGTTTTTGCTCATAATAATTGAAAAAATGGACCTGATTCTCAAGGATCTAAAATTTTTAAAACGTCACGGGTGGGACAGTATCTCGTGGAATTTCCCAGTAGTCAATGGACAAAAAAACGACAGAGTTTTAAAGTAGGTAGTCCAGTTTTCGGGTGCTCGAGATTTCGCGAGTCCACTGTAAATATAAAACCCAGATTTATATTCCACAAAAAACGATATGAAGGGAATAGAATTAGTTGTTAGATGAGCTGAAGTTTTTAAGACCCAAATAAAGTTCATTGTTGAAGGTAGAAATAGATATTGGATGCCCCTTTAACAGTAGTGAGTCCTTCAAAGTTCCGTTAAAGTAGATCGGTGATTAGAGCCGCCAGCCATACTATATAATTGAGTATCCTACATTATTTCCGATCGATATACTTTATACTTTCTCATAACAATAAAGTGTCTCAAAATACTTATTTTTTAATATTTATGCCAGCTTTTCCAAAACATTCATCATTAAGTTCATTGAAAAAAAAAAAAAATATAAAAAAAAAAAAAAACACGAATTCCTAATTTAACGAATTTTTCTCTATAGCGAATATTTTCAATGCTTTTTTGTTACAATTTTAGTGCCTTTCTTCTCCTTACAGCGAATTCTCTCAATAGGGGTATTCACAAGGAAGTTGGAATTCTGTCGGGAAATATCGGCGTCGGCATATTTTCGATTTTAGTTAGTCACGCTCTGGGGAAAAACACTCGGTTTTCACATATTCATTCAAAAATAACGATATTTTCAACTAATCCGTGCAAAACCGGTGTTTTACCTATGGCCTGACGAATTAAAATCGAAAATATTCTGACGCCGACATTTCCCGACAGAAATCCAACTTCCTTCTGAATACCCCTAATAATGAATATTTTTCGGATCTTTAGATTGATTAGAAAGTTGGCAACCCTATCGGTGATATCAAAGGGGAAAATGGTTCGATTTTCGTGTACCCCTTTGAAAAGAAATTGTTGGATTTGCATTCGAGTAACTTTGCTCTCTTGCGTGCAACAATTTTCGACAGGAGCCTTCAGATTTCTCACATCTGTGACATGGCATGCACATTTCTAGTGTTTGGTGAAACAATCAATGATTTCAGCATGACATTAGAGGCGCGATTCCTCCTGATTATACACCAACTTTCTAATGAAATTTTACACACAAGCGGCATTGCCCGACATAAAAGTACATGTCATGACTTGGTCATCGAAATTGTAGTAGATCTACTCCATTGTATCGATACGTCCTGTTTTGCAAGAAAATCTCATCGTTCAGGAGGGAAACGAAATGAAAATGAAACACGAACCTCCTCTCAATGACAATGTCATAAGAATTGAGAAGTGAGCAGTTTAAATTTTCACCTTGATATCCTCGGTGAAAAAACTAATGATTTGGTCCTTTATGCAAAAACTCCGGCTGGGGTATTACGATGGCTCAAAAGTATTGTTCATTTTTATGTATTTATGTGTTTGAGTTCAAATCGTGCTCTTGAAGAATATGAAATATTAGTTTGAAATGAATTACACTGAGAAATTTGCGTTCATTTACTACGTTCCAATTATTTAGATCAAAAGCCTTGCTCTGACAAAAAATCTCATTTTCATTAGTTTCAGTAACGACGGACGACGGCATTCAGACATTATTCGTTATGCTCTCATAAGCATTGCAAGCAAATATAAAGTTCGAGGTTACAACAAATGCAACAAAAATAGCGCCAGAGATTAGCAACGCAAAGGCTGCAAGCATAAAAACTTTTCAAATAAGAAAAAGAATCAAGCCTCAAAAACGCCACAAAACAAGAAATTCTCCGCTGTATGTGCCACCGACAATACGAGCTAAACTAGCGGCGGAGCACAGAGATAGAGAGAGAAGCAACGTTAACTTCAGAGCATTCTTGACACCTATGAAGCCTGCAAGCCATAAGCCACAGTCGCAACCGAGGCTACACAAACTTCGACTTCAACAAAAATTCGTTAGTGAAGCAGATTTCGTCAAATGCAAAAATGACCTCCAAAAGCGGAGATACTACGAGTTTTTCAAAAAGAATCGAGTACAAAAACGTATAGGGGGACTTAGAAGAACAGCAACGAATGCGATGATTGTTGTCGTTTTTGTATAAGTTGAGGAGAATTGCAATTTACTCGTAGAATTTTGTGTCCCCAACTATTTTCAATGTACCTACTTATTTAAATAAAAAAAAGGTTTTCCCTACAATGTGTATTTGCCTCGAATGCTCGTAAATCAAGGAGGCTGAAAAATTAATGAATGAAATTTTGTATGAAAACTTTTACACTTTTCCGCTTTTTCTATCTGTTCATAAAAGAATTACCCTTAAAAATGGAACTTCGAGGAAAGTGTGAGATCAATTTCTGGACAACAAAACAAAAACGTTATCGCAAAAACGTCGCACCTTTATAAAATCTTTGAATAAATAGACCAACTCAGTCAGTTTGGTCCGATGATGAACGGTTAAAAAAAAAAAAAAAAAGAAACTTACAACATCGATTTTAAAGTTTCGAGGCAAACTTTAACATTAAAAGGTGGAATCGCTCGGCTTTGAGGTCAAGTCTACGAATTCTTCTCTCCCATTTACATAAGCCACCGATAATGTTTATTTTCACACACGTTAATCTACAGCGGTGGCCGCCATAGTTAGTCGGTTTACATAATGGTGCAACAAGACCATCAGGCACTGAGGCATTTGAGTTTTCGAGCTCAAAGCCAAGACCAAGTCCAAGTTTACAATTGCGCCGTCATGAGCTGTGCGAAGTAGAAGCTCGCGGCTTAGAAGAACGACAGCTAGCGCTGCGCAATAGCAACAACCGCGGCAGCAGCAATGGCAGAAAGAGCAATTCAACAATAACCGTTCGCTGCCATATTGTTACATTGCATTACGATACCTCGATACCTCGGCTCTGTGTCGCAGCACCGAGTAGCGCCATCCAGCGGTTAAACTTAAACTTGTCTTTGGATTTGTAGGCGAGCGAAGCCATGAAAAACGTGCATAAAATCATCCATCGATCGAGCGACCTTCCACACAAACACCAAGAGTTGCGCGCCGCTATGGCCGTACGGGCTGTACGGTGTTGGCAGGAGCATGGGGGGCTTGTGCATTGACTCGTGTTCATGCATATGTTGTCAGTATGTAGGTGCATAACGATATGCGATGCAACGGTGCACCGTGGACCGTGGACCACGGCAACACAGACTTCGAATTCGCTGATCGCTGCGATAATCGTTAAAAATGGAAATGCGCATGGGCTAATGTGTGTTACTAGATCTCAGTGCCTTTCAGTTTCGATTTCAGTTTCAGTTTCCTGCGCGTAAGCGTGCTCGTGCGCGTGCACAGCCACTTGAGCACTGTTACAAACGTCTTACATTAACGTAACGAATAACGACGGTGCCTGCGACCTGCTTTCTTTACAATGTATCAACAGCAGTCGAAGAGTTATATTTCCTGTTATTATTTGTAGTTTATTTAGTGTTTTAACTGTTCTCTTCTGATATTCTTCCAAGGCCGGGCTTAAGGTTTAGATATATAGTACCATGAATATTTTTGATAGAGCAGCAATTTTCAAAAATCAAAAATTTGAAAAATTTAAGGTTCTAGTTACCAGTGGCGCAGCGCGAACTAATCTAAACGTAGGCGAGATAATCTAGAGAGGCCCTAGAAAAATTGTTTATACTTGCGATCCTGCAATCTTATGCTCACTCACATCGGAGTCTGATTTGTGCTTAAATATGGTTATGCGGGGTTCCAAGTTCTTTTTAATCGTTCATTCAAATGACTTCGTACGAGGCTCCTTTGGGCGCGAAGGCGTTTGCGATGGCCAGGCGCGTATCCAGGGGGTGGTTTTGGGGGTCCAAACAACCCACTCCCCCCCCGAAATAATTTTACATTGTATTGAAAAAAAAAAAAAATCGTTTTTTTAACTTTATTTTATTATGGACTCAATGTAAATTTTTTTATATGTGCATTTACATAAATTTAAATTTAAAAATTTGCTTATTTCTTAAAATTCACGTTTTATAAAATTACATCGAGGCATCGAGTGCTTTAGTGGCTCCCAAAACATTGGTTTGAGACTTTTTACTCTAGTCAATAGTTGACTAGTACATTTGATCATACTTTCTGAGCGAACACTATGCGAAAACTTAGAGAAAAATTGAGAATTTTTTGGGCTTACATGCTCAGTAGACCGTTTCGTGTCTCTTCGTACGTGAAAACGTGGGTTTAACTCTAATAGTAAATAAGAATAATCATTTTAGGACGATTATTGACTAATGTAAAAAACTTCACTTTGTGAAACCCAGAAACGTTGAAATTTTCGATAACTGGTCTGTTCCCGTCCTGCATAAGACTGTCCAATTTAATGAAAACTGTATAAAAATTTGGCGAAATTGGACAGTTTTAGGCAATTTCATGTACGGGAACAGACCAATTACTAAATATGGTTTTGCCTCCCTAAATGAGGCTTTTTACCCTAGTCAATTATCGTCCAAAAATTCTTACTTTTATTCGTTACTAGCGTTACATACTATTAGAGTAACATTTCCTGAAAGCGTCACTTTGAATGCAAAATTATGAATGAAAAGGTTCTTAATAAAAACGAATTGAATTTTTCTATTTTTCTTGAAACATTTCTGTATTCATTCAAATAAAAATCGGATATCTTAATTTTCAAATCAATGTAAAATTCGCATCAAAAAATGAAAAGTCGATTTAACATGCAAAACAACAACGACGATTCTCTGGTTTTAATTTGTTTCGTCGGGCCTAAATTAAAGCTTATATCCTTGTATATATCGCCTTTTAAAACTTTGCGCAACCCTTCCAATTTCGGTCGCATCAAGTGAACGGTCGTTTTCTTCCTTGAGAAGATTAAAAACATATCTTCGAAACAGTGGCGTAGCGAGACATTTCGGCGCCCGGAGAACAATGGGGGACATGCAGGAAATGCCTCCCCCTCCAATCGGCCTCAATAAAAATACCTTCATAAAATTTGAGATATGATTTGGCGCCCGGGGCGACAGCCCCCTTTGCTACCCTTTCGCTGCGCTACTGCTTCGAAACAAATCGGGCGAAGAGCGATTAAATGGACTTGCGCTCTTAAACGTTCACCGAGACATTGAAATACCGTGCGACGAGGTCGTCGATTCTATGTCTTCTTCTTCAGGAAAAATTTATATTATATAAACTTAGCTTAAAATAGTTTGTCAACACCCTTTTTCAGCTGTTTTCAAAAATTTCCATTTCAAATGCAAAAACAGTGATATTTTCCCTTTTTTTTCGATTCTGTAAGTCTGGTTTTCTCATAAAAAAAATACTTAAACTAAATTATTTTTATTTCTCAAAAATATTTTTCACTATTAAAATGTTCATTTTTTATAAAAATTTTGACACGAAAGTTTTCGAAACTGGCGTGTAAAATTTTTCATACAAAATTTAACTGGTCATTTTCGAGGCTCGTGAATTTTCGAATTTTCGAGGTTTTCGAGGCAAATACACCTTTAAGGGAATAACCTGAATAATAATTGAAATAAAGACGTAAACGCCAAAGATCAAATTTAACAGAAAAATGTTTTTTAAATTAAAATTTCGGAATCGTGTGTAGGTATTACGGTGAATTTGTTTTTGCTGTAAAACCATAACGGTCAATTTTAAACGTATGGAATTTTGTGAAATCACGCAAATTACCGTGACCTAAGCCCGAAATGTATAAATAGACCTAGACCTGATTTGTAGATTGAGGATCATCTTTGAGTAGAAACGAAAGTTAATTACATTAATAAAATTAAAAATCTAAGCTCAAGTTTTTTGTCCACTCTCCCACCTATTCTATCGTTCAATTGACAGTCGAATCGAAGATCTTCGATTAAGTAGTCTGTTTTTTGATTTCGTATTCTAGTAATCAATCGAAACATGGTGACTGTATTTCAGCTTCTGATTGTTTATCCGGTCAGCTGTTTGTGTTAACATACACTAAATTTCAACAAGTAAGAGATCTAAAGTCGGTCCAGCCCGTCTTCAATATTCCCAGCGTCCCGTCAATATTAACGCACTACGTTTTGCCTTGGAAGTTACCAAAAATCTCAATTTGTGGGCGTGGCAGTGGGTGGGCAATATGAATTTTTTCCTACACTCTTCGAATTTCGAATTGGAAGCTATTACGGGAAAAGTATTTGTTGTTAAAAACGTGAGTTTTCAGTATGGTTATACAAACGGAAGTGCGTTTTTATTTTGACATTTCATATATGTACATTTTCATCTTGCACGACATGGTTGCATTTACATTGCTGATAAATACAGTTCAGTATAAAATATTACATTCATTCAACACCCTACTGGAATGTTTTATTTTATATAAAGCAAAATAATATATTATGCATTTAGTCAACAAAAAATATTAAAATTCACGACTTCATTGTACTTCTTTTACTTTACTTTGACCAAATGCTTTCTTCAAAAATTCAAAAATAAAATTCAATTTTATTTAGGTAATTTCTTAATTAAATAAGTCCAGCTTTATTCAAGAAAAACTGAACTTTGTGAGCATTGACAGCCTTCGTTAGATTATCCGCCAACATGTTCTCGGATTTAATATACTCAAGTTTAATCTCACCATTGGCAATTTTTTCTTGAATGAACTTAGCTTTTATGTCCACATGCTTTGTGCGTGCCGAAAACGAGTTGTTGGTTGCTATGAATATTGCACTCTTGTTGTCGCAGAATATTATCATAGTTTTGGGTACGCTTATAACAAGTTCGTTTTGTAATCGCTTCAGCCATATAGATTCTTTAATAGCGCAAACTGTTGACATTAACTCTGCTTCCGTCGACGACAATGCCACAGTTTGTTGCCGCTTTGCTGACCAGGATATTGCGCTACCTTGAAACATAAAAATATATCCTGTGGTGGAGCGTCTGCTGTCGGTGTCACCGGCCCAGTCCGCATCGCAAAAGCCAGTGATTTCGCCAGAATCTTTTCTGAAAAATAAACATTTATTTATGGTACCTTGCAAGTACCTCATGATGCGTTTTAATGCAGTCCAATGCGCCTTGCCAGGATTATTTGAGAAGCGACTCAACACATTCACTGCAAAACAAATGTCTGGTCGAGTAATCTGCGCAGCATATAGTAGGCACCCTACTGCCTGCATGTAAGGCACTTTTTCCATCTCATCTCGTTCAGCGTCTGTCTTCGGACACATCTCATGTGTTAGCTTTTGATTGATGTCGATGGGCGTAGATATTGGGTGACACGTGTCCATGCCAAAGCGTTTCAATACATCAGCAATATATGTCGACTGATCTATCTTTACACCGCCATCGTCCCATGTAACTCGCATCCCCAATACTGATTTGGCTTCGCCCATATCCTTCATTTTGAATGATTTCATCAAACTTGCTTTCAGTTTTTTGATTTTCTCCACGTTGTTGCTGAATATCAAAACGTCATCTACATATATGGCCACAAAAAAAGGTTCATCCTCCGTGTTGGCGTGATAAATACACTGATCCACTTCACTTCTGTGTAGACCAAAACTGAGTAGCACGGAATTGAGTTTTTCGTTCCAAACTCGACTTGACTGTTTAAGGCCATATATTGATTTATTCAGCCTGCAGACCCTTCCGGAACCGTCTTCAAAACCGGCAGGTTGCGTCATGTAGATTTCTTCCTTTAAACTGCCATTTAGAAATGCTGTGACAGCGTCTAATTGGTGGATAGATAGCTCGCATTTTGCAGATAAAGCCAACAGAAGTCGCAGCGAAGTATAGCGTACGACCGGTGCGAAAGTTTCATCGTAATCGATTCCCTTTTGTTGGCTATACCCTTTCACAACGAGTCTCGCTTTGTTGCGAACTGCTTCACCTTCAGCATTAATTTTGGTTTTAAAAATCCACTTGCTCTGAATGGCCTTCTTTCCTTGCGGTAGCTGCGTAAGTTCCCATGTCCCGTTAGTCATGTGCGCATCCATTTCATCTTCCATAGCAGACTTCCACTCGTCAGCATCTTCTCGAGATAACGCTTCTTCAACGTGTTGAGGTTCTTTCAAAATAAAACTCAATGCACAAAAATTATGCGCAGTACGCAACTGATTATTAAGACGTTCAGATCTACGTACCTGTGCATCCGGGTTAGTGACATTTACGTCCGGTACATAAGTTTCATCGTTGTCATCTTCAATTACATCAGTGGTGCTGTTGTAGCTTAACGCATCATTGCTGCTCATTTCTGCAGTGTCGTCCGCTGTTTCAGCTTCTTTTTCCGACAAATTTCTCTCAGCATCTGATGACGATTCACCATTTGCAGCTTCCTCTCCTGAATCGACATCATTTTCCATTGGTGTTTGCCCGAAATCTCGAACGTATTTATCATTGGTTAAAACTAAAATTTGTTTTTCATTTTCAAGAAAAACGGCGTCACGGCTAATGATAATTGTTTTTGTAACCGGGTTGAATAAACGATAGGCTTTTGCCGTTTTACTATAACCAACAAACGTGCATTCGACTGATTTTGCTGCCAATTTGCTTTTTCGTTTTTGTTTGGGTATATGACCTAGGGCTTTGCATCCAAATACTCGCAAATGTTTCAAATTGGGTTTCTTACCCGACCAAAGTTCTTCTGGACTCGCACTATCCGATTTACGCGCAATACGGTTTAGTACGTACGCTGCCGTGTTTGCCGCTTCCGCCCAAAACTTTTCATCTAGACCACTGTCCAGGAGCATGCACCGAATTCGTTCCATTAGAGTTCGGTTCATACGCTCAGCCACGCCGTTTTGTTCTGGCGTATACGGGGTTGTAGTTTGATGTAGAATGCCAAATTGGACAGTTTTAGGCAATTTCATGTACGGGAACAGACCAATTACTAAATATGATTTTGCTCCCTAAATGAGGCTGTTTACCCTAGTCAATTATCGTCCAAAAATTCTTATTTTTATTCGCTATTAGCTTTAAATTCTATTAGAGTAACATTTCCTGAAAGCGTCACTTTGAATGCAAAATTATGAATGAAAAGGTTCTTAATAAAAACGAATTGAATTTTTCTATTTTTCTTGAAACATTTCTGTATTCATTCAAATAAAAATCGGATATCTTAATTTTCAAATCAATGTAAAATTCGCATCAAAAAATGAAAAGTCGATTTAACATGCAAAACAACAACGACGATTCTCTGGTTTTAATTTGTTTCGTCGGGACTAAATTAAAGCTTATATCCTTATATATGTATATCGCCTTTTAAAAATTTGCGCAACCCTTCCAATTTCGGTCACATCAAGTCAACGGTCGTTTTCTTCCTTGAGAAGATTAAAAACATATCTTCGAAACAGTGGCGTAGCGAGACAATTCGGCGCCCGGAGAACAATGGGGGACATGCAGGAAATGCCTCCCCCTCCAATCGGCCTCAAGTAAAATACCTTCATAAAATTTGAGATATGATTTGGCGCCCGGGGCGACAGCCCCCTTCGCTCCCCTTTCGCATCGCTACCGCTTCGAAACAAATCGGGCGAAGAGCGATTAAATGGACTTGCGCTCTTAAACGTTCACCGAGACATTGAAATAACGTGCGACGAGGTCCTCGATTCTATGTCTTCTTCTTCAAGAAAACATTATATAAACTTAGCTTAAAATAGTTTTTCAACACCCTTTTTCAGCTGTTTTCAAAAATTTCCATTTCAAATGCAAAAACAGTGATATTTTCCCGTATTTTTTCGATTCTGTAAGCCTGGTTTTCTCATAAGAAAATACTTAAACTAAATTATTTATGAAAAATAAATTTTTTCGATTGCCAAATAATACATTTTTCACTATAAGTGAAAAATGAGGGACCAAAAGCCCAAATAATAACACAGGTATACAAGGTTTTGGACCAGAGAAAATGGATAGCGACCCTATAGGAATTTTTCGTGCTGATTCCGAATCTGGTACCCGTTTTTCTCTATCACGTCAAGTTTTTGAGAAATCGTTAAATAACGGTTTTTGACATTTTTACCTTTAGTCTATGTCAATAATGAGGTCGTAGACCCTATATGCCTTAACCGATTTCAAAGTTTTTGGTACTCATATGAAAGAGGAATGACAACGCAACATATCCTTTATACACAAATTTGGAATTGATTCAGTAACTTGGAAGCTATAGGGCAAAAAACGCGATGCTGATTTCCAATTTTTAGCGATTTTGTTTAAAAACTTGAAATTCAAATGGTTATAATTTCCGAACCAAGGCTGGTATTCCAGGTCTTAATACTTTGAATGAAAGAACAATCAATTGAAAAAGTTTTGAGCCTAAAACAAAAAAAATCCGTTGCGTCGTTCTAATTTTATGAGGATTTTTGCTGGAAATGACAAAAACGAATTTTTTATTTTTGGTATATTCTTCGCTCGTTCATATGTATATTTCAGTTCGAATTGTGTATGTTGGTAAAACTGGCTTAAAAAACATAAAACTTAAATTCTATTTTAAACCTATCTTTAAAGCTAAAACCAATTTAAACTTTAAAAATGAACAGAATTTGAACTGAGCCTTTTGTATTGTTTACTATCTGTTTCGCGTATAAGGGACCAGCAATAGTCACTCAACATTGACGTTGTGGGAAGTTTTTTGGGAAATAAAAAAAGCGACAACTACATAAAAATAGTTGGAGGACTGTTGAAAAATTATCGAAAAATGGGAGTTCGGATGTCACTAAAAATACATTTTCTCCACTCACATTTGGATTTCTTCCCCGAAAACTTGGGCAAAACTAGCGACGAACAAGGAGAGCGCATTCACCAGGAACTACAGAGGATTGAAAAAAATTATAAGGGCTTTTGGGATGAAGGAATGTTGAGTGACTATTGCTGGTCCCTTATACGCGAAACAGATAGTAAACAATACAAAAGGCTCAGTTCAAATTCTGTTCATTTTTAAAGTTTAAATTGGTTTTAGCTTTAAAGATAGGTTTAAAATAGAATTTAAGTTTTATGTTTTTTAAGCCAGTTTTACCAACATACACAATTCGAACTGAAATATACATATGAACGAGCGAAGAATATACCAAAAATAAAAATTCGTTTTTGTCATTTCCAGCAAAAATCCTCATAAAATTAGAACGACGCAACGGATTTTTTTTGTTTTAGGCTCAAAACTTTTTCAATTGATTGTTCTTTCATTCAAAGTATTAAGACCTGGAATACCAGCCTTGGTTCGGAAATTATAACCATTTGAATTTCAAGTTTTTAAACAAAATCGCTAAAAATTGGAAATCAGCATCGCGTTTTTTGCCCTATAGCTTCCAAGTTACTGAATCAATTCCAAATTTGTGTATAAAGGATATGTTGCGTTGTCATTCCTCTTTCATATGAGTACCAAAAACTTTGAAATCGGTTAAGGCATATAGGGTCTACGACCTCATTATTGACATAGACTATAGGTAAAAATGTCAAAAACCGTTATTTAACGATTTCTCAAAAACTTGACGTGATAGAGAAAAACGGGTACCAGATTCGGAATCAGCACGAAAAATTCCTATAGGGTCGCTATCCAGTTTTTCTGGTCCAAAAGTTGGCCTTTATTTGTAAACTTGTGTAATTAATAACAAATTATTTTTATTTCTCAAAAATATTTTTCACTATTAAAATGTTCATTTTTTATAAAAATTTTGACACGAAAGTTTTCGAAGCCGGCGTTTAAAATTTTTCATACAAAATTTTACATGTAATTTTCGAGGCTCGTGAATTTTCGAATTTTCGAGGTTTTCGAGGCAAATACACCTTTAAGGGAATACCCTGAATAATAATTGAAATAAAAACGAAAACGCCAAAGATCAAGTTTAACAGGAAAATGTTTTTTAAATTAAAATTTCGGAATCGTGTGTAGGTATTACGGAGAATTTGTTTTTGCTGTAAAACCATAACAGTCAATTTTACACCTATGTATGGAATTTTGTGAAATTACGCAAATTACCGTGACCTAAGCACTTCGATAAAAATGCGAAAATCCTCAACCATGTCGCTTACATCTTTTTGGCGGTTAAGGCCCGAAATGTATGTTATAAATAGACCTAGACCTGATTTTTCAGCTTCTGATTGTTTATCCGGTCAGCTGTTTGTGTTAACATACACTAAATTTCAACAAGTAAGAGATCTAAAGTCGGTCCAGCCCGTCTTCAATATTCCCAGCGTCCCGTCAATATTAACGCACTACGTTTTGCCTTGGAAGTTACCAAAAATCTCAATTTGTGGGCGTGGCAGTGGGTGGGCAATATGAATTTTTTCCTACACTCTTCGAATTTCGAATTGGAAGCCTCTACGCCTTTCACTTCAGAAGTTACGAAAAATGTCCATTTGTGAGAGTGGCAGTGGGCGGATGTCTTCCATTTTCACGTACAGTCAATCAAAAAAGTTTACGTACACCCTAGAACTTCTTAACAAAACTACTTTTTTACCTAATTAAAACTCCAAAGTGTAAAATTTTTTAATGAAATAAGAAAGACTAAATCCGGGATCCGACTATCTGTCCAATGTGCCGATTTTTGTCGCATTGAATTTGCTGATGGTGTGAATATGGACAATTCTTGGACTCTGTTGCTGACAATTGTGGTCGTCTTGAACGATTTTTGTCTCTATTTTATTGTTCCCCGGTAACATTTTGACAATATGCGACGGTAATATCAGCCTCAACAGTGATTATGGAAATTTTTGAATTTGTTCCTATCTGGACCCATAAAAATCGACGCAGATTTTGCTATTTGCGCAGATAGTGGGATCCCAGCTTAAGACCTTAATTGATGAAACCAGCGAGAAAAGAACAAAATTTGACACAAATTCATATCAAAAAAGCTTACGTAACTGGGGGACTCATTTGACCAATATTACCAAACATATTTGAAAAAAAAAAAAAAATTATACCAAGGGGCTATCTCCAGTTTTGTCAGAAATGAAACAGAAATGAAAAAACTTCATATAAAAAACACATACAAATTTCTGATTCATTTCTGAAGCGTTTTTATATGAAATTTTTCAATTCTGACACAGCTGGAGATAGCCCCTAAAATAAATTAGTTTTAAAAACATAGATCATTTTCCATGTCTTATTTTTTTTAAATATAGAAATATATGGCAGCACCGTGTCCTGCCAGGGCTGTCAGTGCATTTCTCTCTTGCTATTTTTAAAAATTATTGAGTTGTCATGTACTCGTAATGATTGTTTCGTAATCCAAATTGATATCCTCCGACTCCAGAATATCCAGTCCTGTCTACCTGTTTGTGTTATTTGCGTCATACATGGCCATACTGCAGTGTATTTATACTGCAATAAAAATTTTAAGTATCAGTATCGGCGTACTGAGTACTGAAATTTCACTTGCATTTCCGAGTACTGATTTACTACATGTGTATATGTCAACGACTTTCCAAAATAGAAACCTAAGAAAATAGATTTTACACTATCAGTAGGTATTTTCAGTACCAGTAAATTCAGTACTGACAATGCAAGTGAAATTTCAGTATTCAGTAAAAATTAACTGGTAATGCAAATTGAATTTCAATATCAGTAAAATATTATTTTTACTGCATTTATTCTGGCAATGAAAAGTGCCCATCTATGTTTTGAGTGCACCCAACGCACCCAAATGAAGCTGAGCGCCCAAAATCTGCACTGGCTACGTAACACTATGTCAAAATTGCGGCTCGAACACAAGTGCTTCTGTATAACGCCATACTAAAGCCCTATATGGGCCTATAGCCGATTAAAATTTCAACAACGTTCGGGAGATAGATTTTCGCGCAAGATAAGTTCCTAAGTATATTTCGGAAAAGGCGGAGGCAATCCATCTAATATGTTGAAACGAATTTCCATTTTCTTTTGTCTTTTTTTTTTATTTCCAGTACATTTTCAATTTCCCAAATTTAAAAAATTTTTCTTTCATTTTTGTTATGCAAAAGCTAATTGTGATAAAGTTTAAAGAACCATGTCATATTTAACTATCATTGGCATAACCGAATACTTAGACATATGCTGCATTTTGTGAATCCGTAATTTCCATATCGTGTTCATTTGGGTCAATGACTTATTGCGGTTAGTTCGAATCATTATGAAGAATAAATTAAGGGAAAATAAAAACTCACATCAGACGTTATTGACAAGAAAACAAAACACAAAATAGTCCTTAAAAGACATTTGCAGAGCAATTTAATTCCCTCGTTTACTAGAACCTTGTAATATTTGGTTAAAAATGCTCTGCATTACAAATTCATAAACTGTAAGATTGACGCTTGGTCCCTTGCCGATATTCAAGTCAATGGAAGGAGAAATGTTGTTCAACTAAAACTGTTGCATGTGCCTGCCATTGCACAACAGCGGATCACGAGGACTCCGGCTGAGGGTGTGAGGCAAATTGAGTTTGCATTGACTGCGTTTCAGTTTTCTAGTTCCGGCGAAGAGCCGAATCTATGTAGTCACTTTCCGACTACGGCCGACGTTTTGACATGCCCGAGGAAATGTGAAAATCATATTGAAAATGTGCTCGTCGAATCCTGTGTGCTCCGAAAGGAGAAAGAGCTGGGCTGGCACTTTAGAGGTGCTTAGTTAGTTTTCGGTTGCTGTTTGTGGTGGAGCCGACCGAACCGACCATGTGGCCGTGGTTGTTCGGTTCAGCTTCCGACTGCACATGCAATTTCGTTCATTCGTAGCTTTGCTTCTTTTTCAAATTGTTCGCAATGAGGTTTCGTGTCTCTTTGACTCGTTTTAAATCGTTTATGGTATTTTTTTTTTTTTGAGTATTTCTGCTTGCTAGGACGCCAACGACTTGTTGCGCTTACTCCCCATCCTTGACGTCCTTTTTGTTTTAATTTTTATTTGTACTTTTAAAAAAAAATTTTTTTTTTTTTTGGTTTCCAGTCCTGGAGGGTGGAAAACTAAACTCTCTGCCATTTACGTCAGTAAGAATTGTGATAGTCTTTTTTTTCATGGGAATAACTACTCGTTTATATAAATATAAATCTATATATCCAAATTTTCTGCTTCTAAATTAGAAAATTCCATCGTTGTGAGCAAAGTGAAGCAAGCAGTTAGATGATCCTTGGAGAACCCCTTTATATGAATATTAAATTTATAAATACCTATTATAAAATAGAAATATTTTAATGTCAAATTACTAGCAAATACGAATCATAATGCAAATCAGTTCAACTTGAAGCAATTCCACTCAACATCGTTCCATTTGAATTGGCCTTGAGTGATTCTTGAGCGCATTAAAGACAGTCGTGTCTTTCCCAACGGTTAAGAAAACCTTAATGCAAATATTGGGTTGAGTGCGGACAAAGTGCATTTTGTTGTTTCGTATATGAATAAATAAATTTCAGATGCAAGTGATTCTTAAATAATTTAATAAAATGAAAGTATGCTGAAGTAGAAAACAGAAGCATGTTGCTTATGTACCTTTTACATTAATTTTTTTTTTTTTTAGACTAACGCTATTAAGACATGCAAAAATTTCTGGAAAGCCCGCTCGCTGCGATCGACTTGCATGCGGTCTGACCGATGACATTTGCATGACATCTTATTTAAATGACTGTCTCGAAGCATTGAATACTTATGGCACCGTTTCGCACTCCATTCCGATTGTCGCAACTACTAACGGAGCCCTGAAAATCTCGCATTCGATAGTACGCGGCACTGATTAGAGAATTCTGTGCAGCAGAACATGGCCGAATGCTCCTATGCTCGATGTCTTTTGGAACGTCGGCTCATAAAACGTGAACTGATGAAATGGTCGAAAGAAATGCTACACATTGTTGGTAAGTTTATTTGAATTATTGCAGTTCATTAAAAAATTTTATAAGTTTTCATTTTAAGTGGAGAAATGGAAATTTTTGTGTGTTTGTTTTCCAAAGTCTGATAGTTTATAAGTTTTTGGCTACTTCTATTAAAGTACGATTCTGAAATGGACATACTTATCTATTCAAATATGGATTAAGGTAGAGTTAATCTCTAAAAAATTGCGGAAGGGATCTTATGGTCATATGACTGAATTTCATATGGTGGAAATAGTAAATATTGTAAGACGAATATGACATTTTATGTATAAATAAATAAATTTTTGTGATCAGTTATTTACAAAATTTACCTTCGAAAATGGTTATAGTAAAGGAAAATATAAAAAACTGATTCGCGAGCCTTCGTTTAGTGGCAATTGGCTGCACATTGCGTCCCCAAGAAAAATTTTACTCTTATTACATGACTTCAATTGTTGTGATGCCAGTCAAGTGTCTGATATACACTGCCGTGCACTTGAATAGGGACAAATTTTTTCTTGCATTTTATTTGGATTAACCCTTTCGTCTTTCTCTTAAACCTAATAATATTTGTTCTTTCCTTTAGCACGTGGCATTGGCCTACTTCGACAATCATAGAAGACGTCACAAAACTTACAGTTTCATTTGATCTTGCTTTTGTTTTCGGATTTTTCTTGGGACACTTGAATAGAGGAAAATTATTTAAAAACGAAGTTTACTTGGTTTACTTTTGAGGTTCACTAATAATGTGTGTGACCCTCTTTGTTATAAACTACTGCCAAAAGATGCGAATTTGAAGTGAATAATACAGTGATTTCAAGTAGTCCAATGAAATGTTCCATCAGGCATTATTTATAGCTTCGAGTGCTGAAGTTGTGTCAGAAAATTCCAACACGTTTTCAATGATATTAACATCGGGCGAATAGTGTGTCTAACCCAGTAGGTACCTTGATATTTTTTTCCTGAATCCACGCCTGAACAGCACGGGCAGTATATAATTGGGACAATTTCGTTCTTAAAAGTCAAATGAATAGGTCCATACAAGTTTTCCTTATGAGAAAAATCCTTCCCAAGTACGACTTCATTATTAATTGTGTTCATTTTTTATGTCAAAAATTGAAGATCGCATGTGCCATAGAATAAAACACTCACGCCACCATCTCGGCAAAACGAAGTCGTGCTTCCATGGGAGCTGCATGAACCGACCATTGTCCTGCACTTGTAATCTCTTCAGATGCCCAGATGTACAAATCACTTTCTTAGCGGAGGAAATACTGGCAGCAATTTGGAAATTTGTGGGAATTCGGGAAGCGAGTCAACGCGAACTCCAGGCTGTTCTAACAATTTGCTTCTCGTCTGCGGGTGTAGTTGTTTTCTTGATACGACAATTCATGCTTTTCCATAATTATCCTTAATTTTAAGAAGTTAAAAAATGACCGACCTGCTTTCCTCGATTTCCAGCAATTAAAATCACTCTTTCTGTATGAAAGAATTTGTCCCTTTTCATGGTCGGTGAGAGCTTTTCCGCTGCCCATTTCACTTCAGAACATTTTAAATGTGCTGATATTTAATGGTATAAACCAAAACTCTTATTATCGTTTAGTACAAAAGGAATTCGCTTTGCCCCTATTCAACTGCATTGAAAAAAGTAAAACGGAACGGGTAATCCAAATCAAATGAAAGAAAAAACTTGGCCCTATTCAAGTGGATGGCAGTATAAACGGTCGCCTTTAAATAATTTCCGATTCGTATTCGCTTTCCGGAGAAAATTTTCTAACGAATGATGATTAAAGCGTCAAAAAAGAAAAAAATATTCGTATAAATTTTTCTTTACTTCTTCCTTTAGTTTCGAAATACACATCTTACCATGTTGCGCAATTTTGAAATGAAATTAATTCTTGCCCAAGACAGCCTTAACAAAACAGACTTGTCCATATATACGCGACGTATGACTAATTAATTTGAAGCTGCGACGTTACTCATACTCCCGCGGTCCGCTGCTCAAGATGATTTTAAGGAGTTCAATTTGTTCAAATTCCGTAGCTGAAACGTGTAAAAATTAAATAAAAATACTTGTAAAGGCCACGAAATTCAACACCCTAAAGCATATTGCACGGAGAGCCATCCTACTACCAGCCTAAGCGGTCACATTTTTCGTGAACGTCTGCGCTTCTTTTCCCATTTAATGAAATCAATTTAACTCGCCACTGCGAATGCCGCGCAGCATGAATTTTATAAAAACTTGGTTTTTTCGTTGCACTTTGGAAAAATTGTTGTTTTATTTATATAAAAAAAAGGAGGCGAGGGGAGGAAGTAAGCAGTAGAGAGAAGCAGTTGAAATACTTTTGGAGCGACAAAGAGGTTTGGCAACTGCGATGGCAACAAGGGGGAAAAAACAAAAAATATTGTATATATATATATATAAATAGAACAAAAGAGAAAAACAAAAGCAACAAAAATACAACAAATTAAGCGACCAAACCAAGGATAACCATATTAGAGAGCTTTTCCGGGCGTCTCAAACATGGAACGATTTGTTGGGAGGACTAAGGCAGCCCACTCGTGGCCACACAAATACAGTAGGTACTTATACAAGCACATTATACAAGCAAATACACACGAGGAGTCATAGCCAGTTTTCTACTTACCCAAGACGGAGCCAACAAAATTGGACTTTACTGCGTCTTGCTGCCGCTGCCAGAAATCTTTTGGTGCATCGTAGGACGCGTTGGAGTAGATGATGCAACAAGCTAAACAGGAGCGTGGTTAGAGTCATGGATGCGAGTATTGGCTATATACAATACTTTCGTCTTCGTCGTTAGGTATTCCACGTTTCTTTCCCGTGGACGCTCCGCACCGCAAGCCCCTTAAATTTTATATAAGTGTGTACGATTTCGCCAGTCTGGGAGCCTGTGAGCGTGCGTGTGTGTTGTTGTTGTGTGCGTTTTTCTATGTATTTTTGATTTTTTCGTACTGCAACGTATAAAATTTTTTCAGACGGTTTTTAGGTTACATTTTTACGAGGTTTCGTTTTTCTTTTTTCGACTTCGACTTCGTCGGTTTCGTTATTCTCGTTCGGTCGCCTGTCGGCACTGTTGCTTCTTGAGCTGCCTTGTCGTCCTGTCGCCCTTCAGACCCACAGTCCTGCCGTTCATTCGGTGCCTTGCTGCTTTGCTGCCTTTATGCCAAGCTGTTGCATCGCTCTATTCGCAGTTGCACAATGCTCGCACACACACACACACACCCACACAAACAGCCACACAGCCACACAGCCACACTTTTCGAAGGATAACGAAGCAACATGGTCGATAGTGCCGGCGAGGCAGCACCTTCAGCGATAGAGACGAAGTCGGCGACGATGACGGTGAAGCAAACGACGAGAACTAGGAAGACAGCAGGTTTGGCTGCTAAAAAATGTGCTTCGTAGAGCCACAAGTGGGTGTTGTTTTGTGGCGCTCTTTTTCGGCTTGCCAGGGACGAATGTAAGGCGGCGCTGTTCAGTTGTAGTGCCAATGCTAGCAATAGTTAAATAGGAATTCTCGTTGTTTTTCCTGTAGTTTTTCTTTTTCTCGTTGTTGTTGTTATTGGAATCGAGCTGGCTCAGCCGTTGGGGTTGGTGGCTTTACTAGTTTGGGCGTCGGTTTTCGGTGGTGAAATTGGAATATAGCTTTTGGGTGGCTTCCACTGCTTTCCACTCCGAAATTTTTTAATGTTTTCTTCGTTTTTTCCATTTTTGTTCTATTGTTTCTTTTTCGCTGCATTTTCGGAGGCGTTGGAAACGAAGAAGTGGATGGATAAGCCCTAGCTGCGGCTGCCAGTAACTGAGGCACATTGCGTGTGTGGGTGAGAGAACTGGGGCAGCACATTTCCGTGTGCCGTGTCCCGTGTCCCGTTTCTCATGTCCCATGTACCGTTTCCCGTGTGTCAGTGTGTATTGCTGTTGGTCGTGGTCGTAGCGCTGGTGGAAGTGATCGGTATTTGGTGTGTATTGAGCAGCGTTTAGCTTTGGTTTTTTCGGTTACCAAATGGCGGCGATACAATAGTGTAAGTGCAATTGAGATGCTGTTGCTTTGAAGTGATGTCATTCTCATGTGGAAGATAGAGAGCATGGGGTCTTACTTAAGTCTAAATCCATTTATGTCAAACCGAAGATTTCGGTTCTTACACAGAAATTGTTTTTTTTTTTTTTTTTCAAAATAAGACTAAGCGAAATGATCGAACTTTTTTAATATAAATCGTACATAAATATTTTATGCTCGCAGCCTTTCGGGCCGGGTTTTCGGCGTCGCCGTTTGACGAAAACTCACCGATTCGGACTCGCCGTATGTGTCCACACCACCCAGAAAGCACTCCACAGAAACTGCTACCTTGTTTAGAGGACTACCGTAAAGAGCGCCTCGTATACACCCGGTATAAAAGGCTTGTGTGTGGTTACGGGTGGTGCACAAAATGGCGAAAAAGTGCATAAAAAGTTTTTGAAAAGTTTCGTATTCTCGAAAAAAAGTTTCATCGCTGTCGTTAGCGTAGGGTGGGATGGTAGGGCCGACAAAAATGGTTGGATATCTTGTACTTTTTTTTCGTTGCCTCCTTTTGAAGAGAGAGCATAAGCAGGGCTGGGTGTGAAGTTTTATTTGGGCGCTGTGAGCATCATTCAATGGTGGGTACTATGCTTCTAAGTGATTCTTGCTTCTGCGAGCTGTGAGCTGTGAGCTGTGTGCGACGACACCGCTGGCGCCCGCTCGTAAATAGTTTTATTCTTTTTCTTCTCTGTATGGTTGCAGTTTGGGGACGATGCTATTTTTCGTCGTCGAAAATGAGCGCAGTCGGCGCCGCTGCCATGGTAGTTGTGTGTTTTTCGTTTGTGCATGTTCCTGATGTTGGTATTGTGCAACAAGTGAGTTCGGCAACAACTTTCAACAGGACGACAACTATTTTCAAGCTGCACGCGTCAATGGTGCCTGTGTCCTCCCGCTCGGTAGCAAATTTTTGGCAAACTCAAATCTGAATTCGAAAAAGTGCCCTCAGTGCTCCGTTGAACGAACAGCGCGCCAGCTTGACGCTTGGCACTTCATTCGTTCGAATCACTCTTAGACAAGTGCTTGACACGAGCAACAATTGTCAACAACAGTTGCTAACTTCAAGCTGAATTGTTATACCTTTTTGCATGTTGAATGTGGTTTTGAGAGTCGCACTGAAGAAATCAGCTTTGAAAATTTTTTGGTGAAAAAGAGCATCTCGAGTTTGGGCCATTGGAAAAACATTTTGTGGCAAAAGAAAAAAATAACTTTAGAAAGTCCATATGGAAAGTTTTCGCTAACAATAAGTTAATAAAAAAAACTGTGCACAGTCGAATTGAACTATAATCAAATGAGCAATAGCCAGGCATTTAAGGTTTGTATTAAATTTCAAATGATTATCCGCTTAATTTACTTCATTGTTCCGATAAAAAATCGAATGAATTTTTCATTTTTGGTTATGGATACATTTTAAGTTGCTGAAGATCGGCCTTATGCATTTAGCCGTAATAAAAATATTTCAAAAAAATATTTTTTTAGTTAATTTAAGGAATTTCATAGCTTCCAATATTTCGTTTTGAACTCTCATTTCGAATGAGCACAAAAAAAGAACTGTTAAATATGTAATTTTCTCTCGAGAATATTTTAAAATTTTCTTCGTAATTGAAGTGATATACATACATAACTGAGAAAATTCGTCAAAATCAAAATTTCGAATATTTGGTGTTGAAAGAAAACCCAAAGGAGACCGAAAGAACAAATTAAAAATAATTACATATTTCCGAATTCATCAATTATAAGTGTTGGAAAACTTTTTTGAAAATAAATTAATTGTATTGTGCTTAAAATCTTCAAAATACGACAGTGACTCATGGACTCAATAAAGTTTTTGATAGACTTGATGCCGAAGATTTGTATGTTAGGGGCGTTCTCCAGTTCTTCCTGAAATGAAACAGAAATGAAAAACTTCATATAAAAAAACACTTGAGAAAAATTCGGATTAATTTCTGAAGCGTTTTTTTTTTAAATGAAGTTTATCATTTCTGACAGAGCTAGAGATAGCCCCTAAAGGTTAAAAATTTATTGATATGACGACAGGCTCTGCGAAAAATTCAAAGTGCAAAGTGCAAGTGAGAAGAATTTTCAGTCCCGACTGACCATAAAACACATACTTTTAAAAATTTTCAATAGAAAGTAAGGAGTTTTGACCTAAGGAGTGCAAACGTCAAGAGTTTATTGGTTGTGATTCTTTAAATTGTTGCAGCAGCAATAGGAACTTTAATCAATGAAATCGTTTTGGAAGAGCTTTGAGCCTCAAATGTTTGCAAAGTGTTTTGCTTTATTTAAGCATAAAATGAAAACCAGTAAAAAAAAAAATGATTCGATTGACTTTAGGAACCAATTTTGGAATTCATATTTTTATCATAAATCACACGTCTGCTCCATTTCCGCTTGCAACCAGGTGCCACGACAAATTTTGCATTATAACTGAAATCTTGGATAATTTTATGTAGTTAAAGCAATCAAAGCAGCCGAATAAATCGCTTCAATGCAACTCAAAACGAAGAAGAAATGTTTAAATCAGGAATTCACAGAATCGATTGCATTCATGGGCATGTGGATTATCTTTACAATAGGCAGAAGGGCAGGGAGGGGCAGCTACCATCCCCTAATGCTTCCTGCTCAATATACACCCCAAAAGAGTTTTTCAAAAGTGTCAAGAAGTGAAACAAAAGATCCTAATTTATATTTCAGAATATAAAAGGAGACTTGTGCTTGCATGAGACACCCACTCTGATTAAAGGCAAGAATCTTAAAACTTTCATAGAACAAACTATTTGTATCAAACCCCACCCCCTAACTGAAATTCTGGATACGCCCATGATTGTATTAGATACATAATGAAACGTTTGAAACTATTATAAATATCCATACAAAAAACGGTCTCGCAACTCCAAACTTTTTTATTGATCTGCGCTTGGTATGAATTTTAACCCTTCACATACATATGTTAGAAAATCAAATGAGGCTGTCATGTTCCAGCGAGCCTGGCAATACAATACCCGATACAACTAAATTAATAGCCAGTTTTTGTTTAAACAGACCCCAAGACCACACAATGTAAACGAAATATTCTGAAGATTTTCGTGACGATAAAAAGGCTTCATATTAGGGATGGGCGATATTGGCAAAAGTATCGACTTCGATATTATCGGTCGAAACGATTTTCGATCGATATGTATCGAATCAATATATCGGCCTTTTTTTATATATGTGGTTTTTGTATTAATGCAAGTCGTCGGTATAAAGTGTAAACCTGCTAAGTCCACTTTCAACCGATTCCGACTTTTCGGTGTCATCCGAAGGAAAAATAGCACACTGCATCGTAAGGCAAAAAAACCTTTTCTAATTTGAAATTGTAAATACAGATAATTTGGTGATGAGTAAACCTGCTAAGTCTAACTGTGGTACAGTTCATAGCTAACACAAACAAGTGACTCGAACGTAGCTTTTTTATAGTGCACAGAATAGAATTTAGAAGAGACTTCATATAGGAGGAAAATAAACCATCCATATTTTGGGTTTCCTTCCTAAGCTTTAAGGCCCGATATAATAGTGTATACTTAAGTTAAGGAAGCTTGAAGACTTAAGAACATCTTAAGTGTCAAGCGGCTTAACCGTCAATTTTTATGCAAAACTCAGGAAAAGTGTTTTTGGCAGGCAACATTTGAAAAAACCGATATTTTTTGTTTATACTTTTTTCAAATTCGTAAAATTAGTGAAATTCCTTCATTAAATTAATTTGAAAACTTATTTAAGGCGCACTTAAAGTTTTTACTGTTAAAATGCTTTACAGACTTAAGCTTTATTTAAGTTCTAAGGAGACCTTAAGTATGCACTGCAATATCGGGCCTAAGTCTTGAAATTAAAAAAAAATTTTTTGTTTACCCTGTAAAGTTTCGAAATTGTTAGTTCGTAGCTTTACACTTTAAGCCAACGAATTGTCAGTTTATGTATACAAATTACCCAGCTTATATCGCATACTAATCACTAAATCGGCACAACTAAAAATTTTGCATTTATTGGACAAGCAGCCAATAACTCTCGACGCATTTAAAAACCATTCCTTTTCTACATTTATATTATTCTTAATTAACTGCAGAATCAATAAATATCAATGTTAATTTTCCAAGTGTTCCTTTTCCAGAGTAAGATGTTGGCGAACATGAAAAAACTGGTTGAAAAAATTTTGAATTGTGCCGGTTTAGTGATTTGTGTGCGATATATTAAAATTTTAAAGATGTTTTTAAATTCGACACATTACCTATTTTTGTTTAGAGCCTATAATATTTATACTTTATAAGGGTGTAGATGTTAACTGCTGAACATCATACACATCAGGAACACATATTTTATATGAAACTAACAATTTCATATATTGAGTTTATTTGGATAACTTTGACCGCTGGTAGCGACCTCTAAATGTCATTTAAAAAATTTCAAAAAATTCAGAATTTTTCCAGGAATGTCTCTTGGTAAAGCTAAATGGGCACCGGGAACTTTATTCGATAACATTTTGTGTACATATGGCAACTGTCCCTCTCTTGCACGTTGGAAATCGCATATGTGTGAGTGAACATCAAAATACTTGCATTTGTGTTGGTAACATTTCGAAGCAGATTTTGCTGGGTACCTTACAGTGATGTACCAAAATGGGTATTTTCATTTTCGGGGTAAATTCCCGACGAAAAAAACCCGGTGAATTGGGTGTTTTCGCCGGTAAATTGGGTTTTTTCCAACTGGTCATTTAATTTGGCGATAAATTCTTAATAAATTGAAAATTTTTTTATAAAAGCAGAGTTTACGAAAATTTATGATTTTATTTGAAGGTATTTTTATTGAAAAAGTTTTTACTGACTATCGGAACTGTCCGAAAAGTCGGTGGGTTCATCATTTGAATCAACATCAGAGTGCCCATCCAACACTTATTTGCACAGTTTAAAATTGTAGGAGAGATAAGTCAGTTTTCCTGCCCTCTCTGTAGTTAATCGATTTCGTTTCCTATTGTATATCCATCCAAAAGTGCTGAAGGTTCTTTCCGTTTTCCATTTATGATAGTGATGTTTAAATAGTATAAAACAGCCAGGAATGAAATTTTTGACAGAAAACTAATATTTTTCAGCTGTAAAATATAAAAAAAGAAAGACCCGAATTTCGGGTGTTTTCAAGAGGTTCGGAAAAATACCCGGAAAAAACCCAAAATACCCAACAGGGTATTTTGGGTATTTTCCCGATGGTACATCACTGGTACCTTATAAAATATGTACCCTGCAGGACTTTTATCAACCGATTAGTAAATAAGTTAATGAAAAGCGAACTTTTTCGCAACTGCCTAGAAATCGGTTAACAAGTCATCTAGACATCAAACAAGCGCAATATAGGAAATTTCTAAAATTTAACTTTATGCCAACTACATCACAACTGACTAGAAATCGATTGAAAAGTCATGCAGACATCAACCAAACTGGATACGAAAATAATATATTTCTGATGTTATAATTCAAGGGTATGAATTGCACTCAAACTTAGTTTAAAACGCTAACCGAGATTCAAATCAATAGTCAACCAATCCGTAAAAATTGCACTGATGAGACCCCAAACGGCAGTTCGAAACGTAAGTCAGTCAAAATGGATTTCTTTCTGATGCATCGCTTGAAAAACATTTTCACATTCATAAATAAAATATTTTTCTTCTGCTGAAAACGAAAAAGATAAAACCGAACAAGGGAATTCTAATGAAAGCAATTTTTTATTGAAAATGTTTTAACCAATTTAAATCAGTGTTTTCGTTTTCTGACTTTAAGTCAACTCAAAAGTAGCCAGATATTATTTAGTTACAAAGTCATGCAGGAACGGACAATTGACTACTGCCTAGGACATCGCCACGTTAAACTAGTGAGTTGAAGCCAAGGAAAGAAGTCGATTAATCAACCAGTTGGGTTTATTAAAAAGCTAACTTTAAGGGGACCTTCTGGTCTAGAGCACGAAAATTTAGGGTATTTTCATGTTTTTTTTTTTGGTATTAAGCCAAATAAAAAACGATTTTCTAAGTATGAAGTCTTATTACTTATATTCTTTATTGACAAAAACTAAAAAATGTTGTTGTAAATTTTTTTTTTTTTTTTTCTTTTAAAAATGGCGTTGAAGTGGACCCTCTTTGAAAAAGTACCTCCGTGGTGTGAAAGATTTTGGCAGTTCTGGTAATCGGAAAAAAAAACAAAAATGTGTTATTATTCAGAATGAATGCGGCTATGGCAGGAACTAGAATAAAAATTTTTTTTTTAAATTGACAAAATGGCGCACTTTTTTATTTCAACCATTAAAAACTCCCCTTTTTTTTACCATTTTTTTGATGAAAAAATATGAAGTTCTTGAAATAAAAATTGGATTCTAGTTCGGGCCATAGCCATTGATGTTATGGATAATATATAAAAATTCCAGACAAATCGGTTCGATGGTTTTTTTGTTTTCATTCACACCAGGTCAAAAAAAGTAGTTTTGAGATAAACGCGTTCAAAGTTGCTTTGATCAAGCGCGCTGCCTGCTGTCTCCACCTTCTACAAAGGCTGTAGCAAAACAAATATTGTCAATATTTTCACGAAACTTTGCCAGCATATTCTTAAAAGTCTATTCTTCCGAAATATATTTTAAAAAAAATCAATTTTCAAAAAATTCTAGACCAGAAGGTCCCCTTAAATTACTTTAAAATCGGTTCAATTCCCTGCAGGGTACCTATGTATGTATGTAAGGGTCTATTTTCAACAAACAAAAGATTTTCATAGCTTCCGGGATTTCCAGTCGATTTTCATTGATTCAGTGCAAGAATTATAAAAACATTCAACCTACTCAAATGCTTTCGATGCGCTCAACAAATTTCGTACGAAATAAATGTCAGTTCCTTTATTTCGTTTCGTCAGTGCTACCTCTAACGAAGAATATTGCTTTTTGAAGTCTCCAAAGTACTTTTTATACCCAGCGTAAGCGGGGTATATTAGTTTTGTGCAAATCTTGTAACAGGAAGAATTAAGGTCCGGAGATATAGAAAAATATATATAGAAATGATCAGGATCAAAAACTGAATCGATTTAGACATGTCCGTCTGTCCATCTGACCGTCCGTCCGTCTGTCCATCCGTCCGTGGTCGGATCTCCTCCGGAACGGCTGAACCAATGAAGTCTAAATTTGTCACACATGCATATGGGGATCCGAGTATGAGCCTAAGTAAAAATGGGAGACATCCGCCCACTGCCACGCCCACAAATGAATTTATTGTGTTTTCAGTAAAATGCTTGTAACTTTCGAACCACTCAAACTACAAAAGGGGACATATCCTGGAAAAAAATTGACACCGTCTTCCTCGAGCCACGCCCACAAATAAGCCCAAAAATAAGGGCTTATCGTAGCTTCCGAAGTAAAAGTCGTAGAAGCTTCAAATTCGCAGCATAGGTTCAGCAAGGCGAATGAAAGATGTAGGGAAATAATTTATGTGGCCCTCCCACTACCACGCCCACAAATAGAGAAGCAAAACATAGTGCGCTTACAATGTCGGGACGCTGGGTATTTCAAAGTCGGGCTTGACCGACTTTAGCTTTCTTACTTGTTTATACGTGTGTTGCTAATGGAAACAAAAATTTTGATTGAAGTGGACACTTTAGGACCGAGGAATAATAAAGTATGTTCAAATATTTCTAAACATTAAAGTTTTTTTTCCAAAAACTCGCTGGGAAATAACCATTTCAAAAAAGCATTCAAATTCAAAAGTTTGTGCGACATGTTTTTTTTTTTCAATTTCTGTAGGGAATGGGAGCAGTCATAGGTACTCCTTCAATTGACTTTGACGCTTCTTCGTAAGGCTTCTTAATAGTCCAATTACTGTACTGCCGCCTTTAAAATAACAGACTCCAAAGTTTTTAACTAATGGTCAATTTGAATGCATGAGAAATTCAAATTTCAAATTACAAAGTTTTTGAAGCTCAAAATTTAATTTTGAGCTAAAAGTCTAACTGACCCGTTTTGCCAATGTATATCGTAACTTTAATTCTGTGAATTAATTCACCTGCAAGTTAATGAAGCCAAATTTATTGGTAAAATAACAATTTTATTTTCTCCCATGAATTCAAGAAGGATTGGCCTTTGAGCGGTCCAAATCCTACCGGTTATATTATGGCACTTCGCTCCGGTTTTTTATATTAATTAATTTTTCATATGAAAAATCCCTGAAGTATACTTCGAAATATTTAAAATACTAATAACACAATAAATGATTTTTGAGTTTTAAATGGGTATAGCTCCCTAATGGCGCATTTTATCACCACGGTGTTTTCGGGAGAATTATTTGGCATGTTAGTAAAGAATACCAGACTTCAACTCATGCACAGAAATACGCCAAAATTTGGAGTAAAAAACTTTAAAAAATTTTTGTATGAAACCGTAATTGTAACTCAAAAAAGGAATGATGCAGTTCGATTCCCCGTGGCCGAAATAGGAGGAACCGTTGGATTCAGGCCAGTCTGCAAAAATAAAATAAAAAAAAAAAAAAATCAAAACAAAGCAGTAGTTGATTAGTTTATTATACCTATATTATAAGTAAATATTTGTGGTTCATAATTTTCTAACTTTCAATCCTAAGGGGAATAGCCTAATGCGCTACTTTCTTCCGTATTTTCTTCAAAATTCCCATTGATTGCAAATGGAAGCAACATCTCTAATGCAGTTTTGCCAAAAAGCTTTGATGGTATTTTCATTCTTCTTATTGAGAACAAATACGGGCCTGTTTTTAATGTCAATGTTGCAGTCGTTTCGAGAAGATTTCCTTGTAAAATTTTCTCAAAATTACTACACAGAAAAAAAAAATCAACCAGAAAACTGGTTCAATCAAAAGAAAAAACATACAAAACGGCTTCAACAAGGAATATTTTTAATTTTAAAAATTTGTCTTGTTGGAAAAAATTAAGATTTTCCATTTGAATCAACCATATTTCAGGTTGAATTGAAATGATAATTTTCAAAAATGGATTTAAATTTAAATTGTTGAACCAACCACGGACGTAATTGAAATGACAAGATAATTTTTAAAATAAAAAAAATATTCCAAAACAAAATAACTATAAAAGAAGAAATGTCAAAACAAATTTGATTAACGTTCAAAGCAAATGGCCACAGAGCCCTCTGCTGAACATAACCCCACAAAAAAATTCTAAGAGCAAATGAGAATTATACCGAACGTAAAGAAATGTAATTAAACCCATTTCCTTTGAAATCAACCAATAATGTTGTTGACTCAACCATTTTTCTTTTGAAATTTTTGTTCTGCTCGAAAATCAAAAGCACTGTGAATAACAATGCGCCCTTTTAAAAAAATCATGAATAAGTTCGCTCAGTGTACATTTTTGGAAATAAAGCCCGCCGAATTTAACTCAACAGTTTCACAACAGTTGAGTCTGTTGAATGCACCCATTGTATCATTTGTCATGCCATCAAGTTTCGCTGACAGGCTAGTCTCATCATACTCCTTGAACTTCATATAAATAGCTAATCGAGTTACGAATCTGTATTCGACCATACTGAAAAAAATTTAGAACATTTATCCAAGGAACATATCAGAAAATATGGCTTTATTAGAAACAATATGGTGCATTTAAATGCATTATATAATCCAAAGTAGCAGTTAGTAGCAGCCAATTTGAACAATGTGTAAGAGGAAAAATGGCTTAAACTTAAAAATCAAAAATCACTTCGGGGAACGGCGGAGAACCTAAACAAAATGACTAATAAAAGCTGTGATTAAGACAAAAAGCGCCACTTTTATGTGCCTCAAATCACTCTGTTTTAAGAACAGTATTCGTGCAAATGCACTCAAATTAACACTAGAAGATACGACATACCTTGCTTTGCAATATCCATTTTAATTATAAAAATGTACATCACCTTTTTAACTAAAAAAAAAAAAAATAATGTTCAAAAGTGGTAATGTATTTGGCTGTTTAAAAATTGCACGTGCTTCACGTCCGTTCGCTCTACTTTCAACAGCAATAATGCTTTTTAACGGAGATTTTTGAAAAAGAAATATATGGTTACAGTATCGTCCATAAGTGTCCTACCCAAACATAAGGAAAAATTTCTCAAATATTCAATTTTGAAAATTGGATTTTGTCGTACTTTTTGGGCCAAATACCCCATAGTGCAATGATGACAATTTCGTCGGGAGCGTGGGTATATTAAACTCGGGCTTGACCGACTAAGCTTTCATAATCCTTAAGACATCACAATTTTATTTGGAAGAATATAGAATTAGCGTAAATGTACCATATGAAGCCTCTCAAACACTTTTCTTGTTACAACTTTAAATATATTGCTGATAGCAATCCGATATTTTTTGTAATTTTATTTGATGAATGTTAACACATTAACAAAATATCCTATAACAAAACTTTTTCGGAGAACCTGTTGAATTGCGATAAAAAAAAAATCTTTTTGGGCCTTTCAAAAAACACGTGTAACTTTTAAGGCCTCTTTTTAACTTGATTGAAATAAAGAGCTAAAACTGGATTAAGAGTTTTCGTATAGCTTTATTTAAATTTAATCACTTGAGCCTGATAATGAACGGCTTTGTTTCTTATTGATTTTTTTGTTTTATTGTTTTTGGTGCTGCGAACTTTGTAGTGAAAGATGTTTCGATGCATCTCACTGAGATAATCTCAGCATGGCCAAGGGAATATTTTCCGAGTCGTCCGAAAGGTCTGAGTCTATAGGTTGGTAAGCACCAGCAGCAGTCAATGGACGGTCGTTGATCGTGATAGTACCCGGGATCAAAATGATTTTGAGGCAATTCGAAAATTACAAATAAAAAAATCATTGAGAACCAATGTTATTTACGCAAACTTACCTCAATATTTTATTAAAATGACAGGACATATAACTGTAGAAATATTTTCCCGATTAGACAACATAATTTTATTCGACCCAAGTGGCTTGTTATTGAATAAAATATCCCAAATTGCTTAACCAAAATCATCAAATCATTAATATTTCAGATGCTAAAATACCGAAACAAAATATTTACTGAAGATTTATAAATTAATTTACTCGTCGACAATTTCAGAAGACCTTAGCACACAAAACTTTGGCTGCCGAACAGGAAATTGGGTAAATGCTTTCATACATACGTTTGAAGCACTAGATGGGGTTTTCAATGTCTGCGAATGTGTGTGTTTTTGTGTGCATGGTTGTGCATGTAGAGCACACACCTGTTGACGCTCCGATACTAAGCCAAAAAGTTAGATACACTTTTCCACAAAAACGAAAATACACACGAACGTAATCACTCCCCATGCCGCTGTGATAAACACTAAACAAACACAAAGCAACAACCGCAACATCGCAAGCCGAATGAAATGAAAACATTTGCCAAAAATCGACTTTGAACAACTGTTGCACGAAGAGCGCTGTGCGTTTGCCTGCGGCTGCATCTAAAAGCCGCTCTGATGCTGCTCGGCTGCGATTCTAATGCATGCGTGCCAATATATCTATCTATGTCGCATTGTTAAGGCGTTGCTGATGTGTGCGCATATTCGTGCCTATGCATGGACTCATAGGCACTTCTAACATTTACTTTCAATTTCGTTTGTGGCGCTTTTAAGGCTTGTTGGTGGTTATGTTAACATCGTCAGCTCTTGTCGTTTGGCTGCTGGACATCCTGATACCATTGATTAATATGAAGCACTTTAAAATTGTTTATTTTGTCCATAGCCTTGCAATTACTCACATACATAGATATATATTAGGTGTAGTAAAAAGAAATCCATTATTTTTCCAATAGATGGCGTTATTTATCTGCATCTCGCGTTGTATAAGTCCGATCGTGTTCCGCTAGGGGGCATTAGAAAGATGACAGTTCCTACTAAAAAAGCTTTTTTGACACTTTTTTGATTGATTGATTCAGTTTTGTTCGAGAGCTTGTCAAAGATGAACATCAGCAAAGAGAAAATTCGCTACATTTAACAGTTTTTCTTCGCTAAGGGAGAAAACGCAAGCCAGGCGGCTGAAAATGTGAATAGCGTTTATGGACCTGATACTGTAACAGCCAATCATGCGCAATTTTGGTTTCGTCGATTCCGTTCCGGTAACTTCGATGTCAAGGATGCACCACGCACTGGAAGGCCAATTGTCGAAAATGTCGATAAAATCATGGAAATTATCGAGTCCGACCGTCATGTTAGCACTGTTTCGATTGCAAAAGAGCTAAAGATTGCACAAAAAACCGTTTGGAACCATTTGAATAAGGCTGGATACACAAAGAAGCTCGATGTATGGGTGCCACACGAGTTAACGCAAAAAACCTCATAGACCGAATTTCCATCTGCGAATCGCTGCTGAACCGCAACAAAATCGACCCATTTCTGAAGCGGTTGGTGACTGGTGATGAAAAGTGGGTCACTTACGACAACGTCAAGCGAAAACGGTCGTGGTCGAAACACGGTGAACCGGCGGAAACGGTGGCCAAGCCAGGATTGACGGCCAGGAAGGTTTTGCTGTGTGTTTGGTGGGATTGGCAGGGAATTATCTACTATGAGCTGCTCCCATACGGCAAAACTCTTAACTCGGAACTCTACTGTCAACAATTGGACCGTCTGAAGGAAGCAATCGCCCATAAGCGGCCAGCTTTGGACAATAGGAGAGGAATTGTGTTCCATCAGGACAACGCCAGGCCACACACATCGATAGTGACTCGCCAGAAGCTCCGGGAGTTTGGTTGGGAGGTTCTTCTGCATCCACCTTATAGTCCGGACCTGGCACCAAGTGATTACCATCTGTTCCTGTCCATGGCGAACAATTTTGCTGGTGAAACATTCGCTCCAAGAGAGGCTTCTTAAATTCGACTGTCTCAATTTTTTGCTAATAGGACCGAGGGCTTCTATGAGAGAGGCATAATGAAATTACCTTTAAAATGGCAACAAGTTATCGAACAAAACGGCGCATATTTGACCTAAATCGGGTCATTCTAACTATCTTAAATAAAGCCCTCAATTTAATGCAAAAATAATGGATTTCTTTTTACTACACCTAATAAATAACGACTTCATATAAAGCTTCCCCTAAAATTTCATACTGCCCAATGTAAGCCCCCAAAGTTTTTGTTTTTTGATTATTTTCCTGTCTCTGGTTTCTATTTTTTATTTATTTATCTTTTGTTTTTTATTTATCCGTGAGCGTTGAGGTCCAGAATGTGGGTGGTAGTGATTCTATTCAACGTTTTGCACAACTTGTTGATACTTGCAGTGCAACAAGTGCCATATTAACTGCATACATACTCACTCCATCCATATTGTGCTCCGCTGCACTGCGCTGTTTCCGGCCTTGCTATTCCAAAAAGCCACGTATATATTCGAGGGATACACATCGAAAACGGGCAGAGGTAAGCATCCAAAGCTTTCGGATGGGGTTGAGAAGGTAGGTCGGTTCTTCTCTATGACTCCGACCAAATCTAAAGCTAAAGTCACGCCAAGCGATAGCACTCTGCCATAAGTTTTGGTTTTGTTCTACAAGATGTTGTTATCGTTGTTCTTACAGTTGCTGTACATATGCTCACACGCACCCAGACACTTGCTGCTGGCATTATGAATACTCACATACCCATATACCTACCTCCATACTTGCATAGTGCAGACGTGTGCGCTGTTATCGTTTATGTAAACGTTTATTTACATAAAAAAAAATGACTACACAGAACCCCATGTCCTTCCTTCCTGCTACTCGTTAAATCGTTCGGAACGCGAATTTTGTCTTCACCTTGCCTCCGATCTGCGTCATTCCCACCGTCTGGAGATGCTCGTAACCTTACATTAAACTATAGGTACAATATTCACAACTCTTCAGAGTTTGGCAATGACGACAATATTCTGCGAAAAGATTAAAGCAGGCTCCTTCCTCAACCGACTTCGCCATCAACTTGTTGCGTGCCTTCACGATGCCAGGCATGTGAATTTGGCGACTTCTATTCTTCGAAACTTTCGAAAGCTTAGAGCGCACTCGCAAGTCTGTGTTCTATTTAAAAAACCATTTTTTTTTTTTTGTTTGTTGGTATGAGGTATGAGGATTTGTTTTTATGTAATAATACTCTATGTTCGGAAAAATGAAGGACAGTTTGACTTATTCCAGAGGCAAAAACAAGATGTAAAATATTTATTCTTTATAAATCCTCACGTTTGGAGAAAAAACAATTCTAACTTAGATACTTGATGGATAAAATGCTATATATATATAGGCAAAAGAAAGGGAATCAACGAGAGATTGATATTGGTTGCATAGTTTCAATATTCAGTCCTATTCAAAATGAATATTCCCTGGGAATTTTTTCCCAAAACAATTTTCCCCGCTTGAAAAAGAAGCATTCTAAAGCCTTGGTGTCACAAAGAACAGGAACAGAAACAGAAACAGAAATAGAAACAGAATAAACTTTTCTGCCATTGTTTCTGTCTGTTGCTATTATTTGTGGATGTGTTGCAAAGAACAGAAACAGAAATAAGAAATGTCATTTGATTTGAATTAATTGTCGCTTCATAAATTTCTTGTTTTTTACATTAAATAAAATTTCGTTCGCTTTTACGAACTCAATTATTTGCTCCTCTTCCTCTGGTGTAAATTTGTTTTTTTTTCGACATTTTGTTCACACCAAATTTATTTTTATTTCATAAGTTTTCCAAATCGAAACTCAATGCATACGTGATTGAAAAGCATTAAAATTTAAATTTATAGGAATATTCTGTTTCTGTCGCAAATGCTCTTGATTCTGGTTCTGTTAATAACAGCCACAGAACTTCAAAATTCTGCTCTTGTTTCTTTCGCAGTCGAATATGTATGGGATTCTGGTTCTGTTTCTGTTCCTGCTCTTTGTGACAACAAGGCTTAAGCCTCAATAAAATAAAAAATATGATGCTCTTTGCTTAAAAGTATTCAAGATTCTTGCTGCCTTTGCATTCCCTTCCTAATGTGCTTAGAGTTGGAGAAATTTTTCAAATCCGCGCAGAAAAATTCCCCGGGAATATTTAGAATTTGGCTCAATATTTTCCTAGGACCCCACTTAAAATTAATCAACTCGCTATGATCTTTAATGCGTTGCATATAAGGCAAGAACCGAGTAAAAATATGCAGGCCGACATGGAGCCCAAATGACGCCCAAAATTCAATACGCGCCCATAGCATGCCCAAAAAAAGACCAAATTTTGGGCTTATTTTAAAAAATTCGAGGGCCGATAAACTCAGAAGCTAGCGCCTCTTATTTTTTTAAAATATTGCGCCATTTTTTTGGTTTATTTTTATAGCTTGGATATTTGAGAATATCGTGCTAAAAGGATTTTTTGAAATTCAAAATATTTTGGAGGATATAGCTTTCATTGTCGAGCACGATCTGCTCTAAAACGAGAAATTTTAGCGTTGCTTCAAACTTGAAACACATTTATTTCGAAACCACTTTTTTTGAGCTGGCTGCCACGATTTCTACAGTTCAACTACACCAATTTTAAGGAAAAAAAAATGGATTCAGAGCAGAATTGTCACCATAATCATAATTTTAACAAATTTTTTAGTATTTTTTTACACTGAACTACAAAAAAATATACTCAAAATCGATGGGTAATTTTTCAATGGCAGCCATTTTGTAAAAAAAAAATCCCAAAATTACTTTGGAGGCTCACGCCATAGTGACATTTATTCTGATTATAACCCTGTTTTTGTTTTCCATTTCGGACCACTTGAAAACTTAGAATCATGGCAGCCAGCACTTTATCTTTTTTTTGAGCATTTACTTTGACGGCCGATAACTTTTTGAACTGCCCTTGCATAAAAATCAGAGTGCTTCTTTAAGAACTTTCTTTCATTCGTAACACAATAAAAAGATAAAAAAATTAAATTGAAAAAGCTCTTTTCGTTTTCTGTCAGGAATTTTTGATTTAGGCGTGTTTGTTCACTACCCACATTCCACATTCAAACCTAAGCTAACCTAAGCAAACCTAAACTTAACAAAATCCCTTTGTAATGAAGTGACATTTGATCTAAAGTAGAACACGCATGCAACACTTATTTATGCAAGATAAACAGCTGACTCTATGTTCAGTTAAGCTTGTACCGCGCTGTCCAAATTTGAAGAAAGTCCATATTTATCCGACCATGAACATTTACAGTAGAACATCATGTAAGTTGCAACTCAAAAAAATTTCTTACGTATTTTCCATGTTTGACTCCATTTCGAAAAACGACGCTACAATTTATAAGGACTCAATATCGAAAGAGTCAAAAAAAATTAAAGCCGTACCATGAGAAATGGCAAATTATTGGATGTTCCTTTTGAAGTACATATGCGATTCAATTCCGGGATTAGTCTCGAAAATCCCGGGATTTTTTTTAAGATCCCGAAATCCCGGGATTACAAAAATGGCGAAAATTGGCATCCCTACTACCCATGCCCGGTTTGGGCGTGCTTTGGGCGATAATTTAAGTTGGTTTTATTGTTTGGTCGGCAGTGCTTTTGACTTTATACTCGTAGTGCGTCAAGGTTTTTCCATAGCCGAAAATAGTTGAAAAATTCAATATATTCTCGATGATTGAAAGAATAAATGGGCGTTGACAAAAGTCTTGCTGTGCTCCCTTTTCTCTCATTTCTTCATCTTTTGTTGCTTTCAATTTGAAGGTCTTTCGACGAAGAAATTAAGAATTCCTTTTGAGTTCATCGTTACATATTGGCTCGTATGCAATCAAGATAAAGCTAAAATACCTAAATTGAAACTCATTGGAAAATTATTCTTTTTGCATATGGAATAGCATAAGCAATTGGTAAAAATCTGGAGAAAATGTTCTGATCTCATCTTTATGCATACGAGCCATCGACCCCCAAAAATTAACGATTGTTTCACCTCCATGGGATAAATAAGAAAAGTGGCTTTTAATAAAGACCGTTTCGATAGCGCAACTTTTTGGTCAGTCATTGTTTGACATTTCTTCAAAAGCCAAGTACTATTATTCCAGCCATTTGTCGTTTATGATTATTTATGGTCATCATGTTATTCCGAATCGATTGGCGCTAAATTTTCAAGGTAATATTTTACAAATGAGTTCGCAGCTGATGCAGACGGAAAGAAATTGAATGCTACAAAAATCAAGATTACATATTCAGTGTATATTCATTGAAAATATATACATACATATATATGTGTGTGTTTGTATGTGTGTGTGTATTAATGAGGATGTCGGGTGTGGGTATGTGTCCACACTTTTAATCTTATTCGTAGCCATAATCGTAATAAAAATGCTTACTGCCACACGTTAGCCTTGTAAATTGGCAACTAACGCGCTGTAATAGCGGCTGCGATAACAACAACCGTTCACATCACATTTAGTTGTTTTATATGCGTAAAACAGCAAGAAGAGCAGCAGTAATAGCAGCAGCAAGTGCAAGAGCAAGTGCTACAACAACAACAGCAGCAACAACAAGAACGTTGAATGCACGACTAAACAACTTGTTGACTTGTGCGGCTTTTACACGGAAACGAATTAAATTTTCTGTTACCCCAACACATAGAACAATGGTCTGCAGCAACAACGGCTGCGGCTGCGACGTCGGCGTTCTAATCGCTGTCGAAAGGAAAAGAACGGGGCGAAGGGGGGCAGCTACACATCTTGGCGCTTTCCAGCGTCATACGCGATCACAGTAGCGTTTAGCACACGATCAATGGGTACGTTTTCTAGACTTGGCTCCTTGTTTGCATACTCGCAATTACTTATGTATGTGCATATGAATATCGCGAGAAATTGTTGAATCATGCACCTACATATTAAGGCTCCGGAATTGCAGTTGAATCGAAATTAGACCCCAGCAGGAAATATCACAGGGAAAGTATTGTTTATTGCCAAGATTATTTGTTATTGAACGAGTTTTCTTTTTTTTCGTCAGATTCTTACAAAAATGGTGTCGAAGAGAACCTCAATTTGTACTCGTTTTGGGCAATAACAAGGCGAGATCACTTTAATGAAATTAAAACAAATTGTCTTCGGTAGTTATGCGTCGGTTTAAGGAATCTACGGAATCTAAGGAATCTTATCTTAACATGGGCTTTTCGTCCATCAACCCCATGAAGCCGACACTCCCATTTTATCATTGCCAGTCTAACAATTGTCTCAGTTGTTCATATATTGGCGGCACCTAAGGGGTTCTTCATGAAGGAAAGCGACAAATTTTGAGTCGACCTTTGAAATCCTTGAAACAAGTTCTTGTTTTTTTCTGTAAAATTAAGCAATCGCTCAAACAATCAGTATGCTTAATGAACTGAGACTCAGTGGGATCTGTTTGACTATTCGATATTCACATGGACTTATGAATGAATAATGCTCTCGGTTGCTAGCCTCCTGAATAAATAAATTAAAATTAAAATTAATATTGAGAAGAAAAGGATTGACCACTTCTGCTGAAAACAACCAAGATAAAATCTTGTACGAAAAAGAAATGGAACTCTGTTTGAATCTTTGAATCAATACTGAGTGACAAACGCACAGAAAGCCCAGAAGAATTCTTCAAAAAAATGCAGAAGAAAGAAAAATTGGACAGACTTTTATTTTCGCAAGTTTTTTGGGGAGCAAAGATTTTCGGGGATTTTTTTTTTTTTTTTTTTTTTTTGGTTTGATTTTTCTGTTTGTAACTGCCGCTGTTTCTGCTGACGTATGCCTACGCGCTCGATGCGATGTTCTAGGGCTTCCTTCGTTTCAATGCACTCAAAAAACAAAAACTGACAATGAATGAAGCGATTGTAAAACTCGTCCACAAAAGCGACTGACACATCCATCCACTTCATTCGAATGTCGAATGACGACTCATAAGCACAAAAACTCGGTCCCATGTAAATTCGTGCCGAACGTCGCAGTTACATATTGAGCTGAAAGGGAGAACGACAAGCGACGAACTGACGGATCCACACGGCGACTGCCGCGCCAGACCGAGCTGCCAACTGCTGTATGCATTTTCAATATTCTCTAAAGAGCGAAACATACAAAGAACCCTACCCTACCCCAATGGAAAAATAAAAACGAAAGAGTGACGAAAATGACTTAAAAAAAACTGTACTTTCGCATGTACTTGCGAACAAGTTGAAGGCTAATTCGGCTTCTCAGTCGAAATTTTTAAAAAAATTTCCTCCTATCTTCTTCATGCTCTCTTTATTAATACCGCTTGTTTTTCTGATTATTTACAATGAAACGGGAAAAAAGTAAGCCTCGGTAAAGGCTGAATTATTTCTGAGTCATTTTTTGCTCAAACTCTTATTGGGTGAACTGCGGATTAATAATAGATAATTTAAGAAAATATTCATTCCATTCTGTTCGATTTTTTTTTTTTTTATGAATTCAAAGAGCTGATAATTCAATTTTGCACGAAAACAATTTCAATTCATTTCAATAATTGTGATTCTTTTAGCAAAGTCATAATTTCTATGGTCAAATTTGAAGTTCGTCAATGATTCAGCTGACAGACCCTTTCATTCGTAAAATCTACCCCGAGACTTAACTTATTGGCAATTAAGATAAAACTATTTATGAAGAGCTTGGCCGGAAAATCAGCAAGACTATAAAAGCTTTCGCGCTGGGTTCTCCACCTCTATTTAGTCGTTAGTTTTGGAGATCCCATCTTGTTTAAGATGTCATTTTATAGAAAAAAAGCCCAGCTTTCGTTTAAAATTATTTAAAAAAATATCAAAAATGTCGCATTGGGCGAAAAATTGCTTATAAAAATAATAACCGTTTTTTTGTGCATCAATAATAAATTCTGCGGATTGTAATATTTTTTTTTCGGAAAGAGCAGACAAAAATCTATAAAAACCCTTTATAACATTTTTTTAATTTGCCAATTTGCGAGACGTAGAATTTTTTGAATACAAAAAGGACCGAAAGTTTAACACCCTGTATCTAGGCACCCGGTCAATATTTCCCCTCCTCCTTTTGCACAATTCATGTACTTTCATAGAGCAACATTTCCACCAAGTTTCAACAAAATCCAAGTTATGAAGTTTTTTGAGCGGGTACACTTGACGTGAAATGCCCCGTATGTAGGTCTGGCGGCTCTGGGATCTTGGACCATAAATAATCAGTCCGATTTTTTATATTTCCGGGCATTTTCGCCAAGGATTCGCCAAAGGCCCTCCTATTGTCAACAAAAGGGAAGTAAATTTAACTTGTTATTTCAGTATTATTTTTTACAACTACTTAGCTTAAAAACTAGTTCGTTTTCAGTTGTGTTTTGATTTTTTTTTACCATTATGGAAGACAACGAGAGTGATTTTTAGGTGTGAGAACTGTCAAAATCATACAGTATATTAGTTTTGGTTGTCTTCAAGTAGACTACCTATACTAAAAGGGACAAAATTCCAGTAGAATATTCATTTCAAAATTTTCAACCATAAAATAAATTGTATTTTTTTCCTTCAATCCCCCCCAATCTTTGACTTATCGCTCACCATCCTCAAAAAATACGGATGAAGTCAACTGCTGGGTATTTTTTTTTTTTTTTTGTTCTTTTAAGCATAGCTCCGATTGTAAATATGTATACAAAATTCGCTAACATATTTAAAATTTTAATCATCTCCGAATCATTTCAAAGCCCTTACCTTGCACGATTGCCCTCTGGGCCTTAATTTAATATTGGCAGACGTTCTTGAAAGAACAAGGAAAAGAAAAGCTGCTTAGTGGCTGCTCATCTTAACGAAATAACCGACATCATAAAAATTGAAATTTTAATATGAAAAGCTGCTAAGAAGACGTGATAACAACTGCGTTATGTTGTCACGGTTGCATTTGATCCTTTGCGCCGTTAAATTTGGTTGCACAATTTGGAAAATGTTTGTGAAAAATGCCAAATACCGCTGGCAAGTTCCGACCTTTGGAATTTCCTAAGGTTTCTTTTCAAATTGGGAAAGTTACGCTTTCTTTGTTTCTTATCACGTTTTTAAGGAGAGCTTAAAACGCAATTTCGTGTGTTCATGGTCCCATCGGTGTGTGTGTGTGTGTGTGTGTGTGTGTGTGTGTTCGTGTATGTGCATGTGCTCGTCGGCATGTGGGTTTATTTTTGGAAATGATGGCAGTAACTGCGCTTACGGAAATTCAATTTATCGATGTTTCTATCGTCAATTCAAGAGAATTTCGGACGTAATGGTGGATTCGTATAAAGTTTTTTTTTTTTTTAAGCAAACACACAGGCTAGGAACTGGGGCCTTTGGCGCCCATCACATGACACAAATGAATATTGTTTTTTGAATAATTTAGAATTACCTTAGAATCTTAAAACTTCGAATATGCGGCAATAAAAAGCTCAACACCAAAAGTTAGGGTATTTTTCTAATGTTTTCTATACTAAAACCCTCATGATGGCTGTGGTTCTAAAAAATTATGTCCCTCGTAGGTCTCATCCGCATTTTTTGATCGACCTTAATAAATTGTAAAATACTTAAAATAATAATAAAATAAAATGCGCTCAAACTTTTTCGAGAGATTCCGAACTCACTCAACTAGAGTTGAATGAGATAAGTTCATATGGAAAAAAAGCGCTCCAAGAATCAATGAACCTTCAGTGTAATTCATTTTGAGCTGCAAATGGAGAACAACTTGGCCTAAAGCAAAAGTCAATTACGAGTGAAAAAATCCAACGTGGAAATCAGCCACAAAACGTTCTTAGCGGCGAGCATTTTTTTCGCATTTGTGTGAGTGTGTGTGTGTGTGTGTGCCTGGAGAGGAGGGAAAGGCAAAGGGATGGGGAAGCGGAAGGGGAAGTGGAGCAAAGTGAAGGTAGGGAACGGGCTAAAAGGAGTGCAACGATAACATTAAGAATGATTCAGACCCTTCGGAAACTTGCTGCCTCTGCGTCGGCTGCACTGCTCGTTGCATGTTGGCTGACTAGAACTAAAAGGCGGCTAGGCGAGTTCATGGTGAGCGTCTTTTTTTCGTGCTGCGTAAAAACATGGTGAAAATCATTACAAGCTTTTGTTGCTTCCCCAGCTAGAATAATTTAAATGATATGTACCATGCCTGTGTGTGTGTGTGTGTGTTCGTACTTATTCGTCCATTTGCGATTGTTTGTGTAGCTGACTGTGTGTGTGTGTACGTGTGCTTGTGTGTGATTTGCTGCAACTAAGTGGTGTGCGTCATGAATGGCACAAATACATGCGCAGTGTTGTCCTTATCGCACGTTCAGTAAAAAATATTCGGAAAAAACCAAAAAAATTTAAAAAAAAAATCCCACTTCAAATAACTTAAATGTGAGTGTGAAATGCAACGGGGTATGACATGGTATGGTATGGTATGGTATGGTATGGATGGCATGGCACTGCATGGTGTGGTGTAGTGTGTCATGGTGGGTTCTGTTCGGTTCGGTTTTGTTCTGTTCTGCTCTGTTCTGTTTTCTTCGCAATTTTTTGTTGCGAATATTGACGTTGATAAGACTTTCGGTATGGTGGCGAAGTGTGAGCCTTATTCGTCAGTCCCCAAATCCAAGGGCTTCAGAAATTCATTACTTTTGCGAAATCATTCAAAATAGTGGGGGAGAGAAAGTTTATTCGTCAAATGAAATTCGCAAATAGGAAAACTAGGGCCTGAGCCCACAGATGCCAAGCTTAAGCGCCTCTTATTTTGCTCTTACATGGGTCTTACAACCTCTCTGCGCTGCTGTTTATTCGGTTCTGATTTCAGTCGTTCTCTTTCTTGCGTTCTCTTGCTACAGCTGCAGCCACTTGCCTACTAAGTTCGTTCTCTCACATGTTGAATTGGCGAGTTTTTTTTTCGCCAATTTCGTTCTAGCACGTTTCTCAATTGCAATTTTCATCATTGGCGTCGACGCCGGCGACACTGCATTGTTGTCTTCAACGCAAAAAAATCGGCGCTGACGTTGGCGCTCGCGTCGTTGCCGTTTCGGTTTTTGCTTACGTTCTGTTAGCAGTTACTGTTGTATGGTTGTATTGACGCTGTGGCCGTCGCCGTCGCTGTTGCTGTTGCTGTTGCTTTTGCTGTCGTCATTGTTGTTATCGTTGTTGTGATATAATTTTGCAGTCGCCTCAACAGTCGCAACGCATCCGATATGCAACGACAACGCATTTTCGGACGCGGCCCAGTAGCGTCCGATCGCGTCCAATAGCAGCAAAAACAATCGTGAATATTATTTATTCTTATACAATATGAAGAACGAGCGGGCAGGCAATATGACAGACAATAATAATGGCATATAGAGATAGTCAGCAGTGCTAAGAGTGATTTTTGTTGTTGTTTTTCTTACGATTTCCAGCGACAAGAAAAATCTCGCGCGTCGTCGCGTTGCAAGGAAAATGGCATTTTCGATTTCGTACGCTTTTCCAATCATTCCGACATCGTCGTCGGCGTCGGTGCTATCCGTTGTATACGTTGCGCGATTCGCGCTGTTGTCGATTTTGTCGTTGACGCGATTTGCGTTGCGTTGCGTTGCGTCTCATCTCGTCTCGTCTCGTTTCGATTCGTTTCGTCGCTCTTTGTTGTAGTCATTGCTGTTGTAATTGTTGTTGTTGTTGTTGTTATTATTATTATTGTTATTTGACAACAGTTAAACGTTCGCGTCGGCAACATTCTTTTCTCACCCGCCGCCGACGCCGCCACTGCGATTCGACTGTTGGCTCGTTGCTCTGGCTTTGGCTTTGGCTTTGGCCGTTGCTGTTGCGCTTGTTGTCTTTCCATTGCAGTCGCAGTTGCAATTCGTAAACGTTATCTCGCAGTTTACTGCAGTACGCGAAAGAATTATTAAATTTTCTTTTTTATTGTATTATTGTCGTTCGTTCGTTCGTTCATTCGTTCGTTCGTTCGTTCGTTCGTTCATTCGTTCTGTCATTTTGTTCTTCTCCAATATAATTTCGGTAAACGATTGTGGAAAACAATTAATTGACGTTATTTCGCAAAATATACGCCAGCCGAAATGATGTTTTTCTTCTTCTTTCGAATTTCGAATTAGTTTCGTCGATTGACGCACCGCGCACCGCGTGTTTCCGGCTCGGGCCAACGCAAAAGGCTCAACTCGCATTCAAAAACCGAAGCCACGATTCGACGAAAATCAATTGATCGACAAAAAATTACCTTCATAAGAAGTCAGTGAAAAAATTTGTGCAACAGAATCTCGCAGGCGAAAATTCGAATGCCACGCAAAATAAAAAATTAATCAAATTTTTCCAAAAATCATGCTTAAATAAAAGATCGTTCCAAAAAAATAAAAAAAAAAAAACATTCGCGCTCTTTGGGAATCAACACGATGCTTTTTGAACCTTAAAAAGGGGATTTTCATAGTTTTTCAATTTTTGTTTTTCTTAAATATTTATTCCAAAAAAAAATGTTTGTTCACTTGCTCATTTTTCAATGTGATATCAGGTGCTTTTCAAATAATTTTTTTTTTTTTTTTTGAAAATCTATCGCCCGCTAATGATGTGTACTGGATGAAATTTGCTTCCGAAGAATTCATTTTTTTATTTTTATTTTTAAAGAAATGAGGTCCAATGTTCCAGAACTCTCTGAGCTGCATAGTCAAAAAGAAAAAAAAAATTCAAGCAAATGTATCATCAACCTTCAATTGTCCAGAATGTGTTTTTTATTTATTTATTTATTTTTTTTTTTTTTTTTTGTAAAAAATAGTTCCGAAAAAGGGGGAGAAAAGCATTGGAGCGATGATTCTGTAGCTAAAAAAGAAAAAATTATAAATATTTTTTTACAACCTTTAATTTGCACTAAAGCGAGCTAGCATCTTTGCCGTCGGGATTTCTACTTTTGAACGTTGGACGAGTGCAAAACGAAATGAAAAATAGCAGGATATCTTCTGTCGTTGCCCTCGTCCTGTTTTCATATATTTTACTTTTGCGAAAATTAATTTTTTCATGATTTTCTCGGATTGTTTTTATAATTATACGCAGTGCAATCCGTTCGAAAAAGTTCTGACCACTTTTTAATCATATTCTTCTTTTTTTTTGTACAACTGGCCTGCACAATCTGCCATAGTTGAAAAAACAAAAAGACTCGGAACAAGTAATTGGAAACGGTAGTGTTCACAGACCTCGGTTATTCTGCTAAACGCAAATGTAACGGAACTGATAGAAAAGCGCTTTTCGTCTTCAGTTTTTTTTTTTTTCTTTTTTTTTTCAGTGTTTATACAATGATAACATAACCGCGTTCGATAAAGGGCAGTACGTGCTGCAATTGAAAAAAACGCATGCCTATTACATGATAACAAGTCATCTTTCATTGAATATAAACGCGAAAAAAGACTTTTTTGCGAATATTGCAAAAAAAAAATAATAATAAAAATTACAACAAAAAATGAAATTAATAAAAAAAAATTTTCTCTTTTTCTTACAAATTTTCAGTTTAAAAAAATGAAAAATGATTCTTTCGTTGGTGTATAATCTTCGGTTTTGTTGAAAAAGTGTTCAAATTCCGTGAAATGTATATAAAAATGCTATGACAAAAAAGTAAATTAATAAAAATAAAAAACAACAACAAAAAGAATACCAAACACAAATAAACAATTAAGCGGGGGAAGAAAATCAAATAGCAAATCGGAACATAAATAGACTATAATCTAAATATAAATATCTATTATATATGCAAAGCAAAAATGTGCAATAAAAACCAAGCTTATGTGAAAAAAGTGCTTAAAATTCAAAATTTTTATTAAAGTTTTGAAATACACCTTAACTTAACAAGCTTACGCATGTAAATTAAGGAAGTACTCGTTCATAACTCAACAAAATCAGTAACTCAAGGCATATCAAGCAAACATATGCATGTGAAATATGTGCTTACATGAAGTATGAAAATATCTGTATTTGAAACGATATGTCAACTAGAATTCTATTTACACAAATCAATATAAGACGCGAATATTGTGTGGGAACTTATTAAACGGTAGTCTTCGCTAAATATCTTACTTAGAAGTAGAAAGAAAAATATCAAAAATTGAAATCAAAATTTACAATTTATTTTGGCCAAAGACTGCGCCATCTCACAACTGCACAGGTGTTTTTTTACACAAAGGTGCTTGCACAAACTAGCAATATCCTCACGGATCCTTGCTCGATATTACAGCCAATAAATAAATGCAAATGCAAATAAAATACATAAGCGTGAATAAAAAGTAAAAACTATAAATAAAAACTAATCAAAGCTAATAATTTTGTGGATTAAATATTTTTGGAATATTTTGAAATCCCTTCGACGGAAGTGATTTTTTGGACGCTACAAGCAGCTAGAAAAGGCACCCATTTTTGGGTGAGCTCAATTCGGGTGCTGTGAGATAGAGTCCAAAGGGTAGGAGACGTCGGACAAAAAATCGTCTTTGCTCTTCATTTTGTATAGAATCATTGGGAGAAGTGCAAAAAATATGATGATATGCACATCAGCACATACGAAGCACGTACGTATCGATAAAAAGTTAATAAAAAAATAAAAAATTACGATTAATATCTTTCCTATATATGTACATATACTTATAAATAGCTATATCTTGGATATGAAAAACATTGAGTTTTAGTTCACTGATTAGGATAAACAGGCGTTTGAATATACCCAAAAGGTACGAGCGTCGAAAATAAGGCGATGAAAAAGAAACTTTCTGAGATTTATTCTTCTCACTTAGCAAAAAATGCAGCAGATTGACTTTGAGGCAGTTCGAACAATGGTGTTCACCTAAGAACCCTTATAGGATAGGTGAATCTATTTGAATGTTAAATGGAACTGAACTGAATACTTCCAATTAATTCCTTGGCAAAAAATTTCCCATAGACTTTTTCAGTCTGTACTTTGATTGCTTCGACAGTTTTTTTTTTCTCTTTCAAAACTTCAAATTTTCTAAGGAAATTCTCAATTTATTTGATAAAAGTTCTGTCTTGCTGAAAGTTCACTTTTCGTTTTCGTTCCAAATTTTGAAATTTAAGAATGGCGAATTTAGCAAATTTTCCTGCATTTCGATTGCTAATCTGTAATCAAAAATCTTTCTATTCGAAAATTGTGGGAGCAAAAGGGAAATAAAATTTTTTTTTAAGCTCACAATGTTATTACGTACAAAATTCTTGTTTATTTTCGAAATTGGATCTTCAAATCAATTTTTTATTTTATCCAATCGATATTGATTGTATATTGACACTAAGTGTGGAAAAATATTTGGAATAAATATTCCTGGACTGAGTCGAGAAATTGTCTTTTTCGTTGTATACAATTAACTTAGGTCGAAGACCTGGGCCGAAATATATTATTATTTACAAAGCTTCTCAAGTTCATCACATTTGAAATATGTTCGTCATGTTTTGAAGCCTTCCGAAAAATTAAATATAGACAATACTCGTGAATCTTCTTTTCATTCGGTTTTCTGTACGAAATTTGAACTACCTTGAAATCGAACAAATTATAATAAACCGAAGGCTCCCAAAACTCTGTTCCTTTTTCTCAGTAGCATTGCTGTTCTTTCTTAGGACAATTCATATCGCTTATTTATTTCAAGAATGTCATATCTCAAAAAAAAAAAAACACAAATTTTGAGTTAATGATGAGGAAATATTCGGGTTATCTTGCCTCACATTGTGTAAAAATTTCAATAAATCAGGCATGTGCTAGAATCCGAAATCTGACGGGATCGGAGTTACAATTGACCAAAATTTCGTATAGAATTTTCAGATTTTGTTGATTTTGGTTTTGGTTTTGGGTCGGAACTGCTATTAGTTCGTAATTGCAAAGAGCCCTATTTTATTCGGTTGTCTATTATGAAATTTAAGTTAACTAAAATTCCGATTCCGTCAATTTTCGGATTCTAGCACATGCCTCAATACTTAGTATACTCTCTGTATGGGAAGAGAATAGTTTCTTCTTTTTTCATCAAAATACAATTGAATTGAAAACTTTAATCACGATTTTCTCAAAATTGATTTTTTTTGAGATATGACATCTTTGAAGAAAATGTGCGAGTTTTGTCAATGTTGATGTGAAATTTGAAGTTGGGACCTCTACCTGTCGAAAAGAGATCCCAGCTGAGCCAGACGGTCAGATTATAAATTAGAAAACTACTCCCAGCAGTAAAAGATCTTGCATATCTCTCATATACATATACTGCCGTTTGATTTGACAGTGCGTAAATTCGGCAAAATAATATTTAAAATCTTTGCTCTCAATTGAAAATATTTTCAAAAATGCAGTCCTATGGATCAGCCGGAGGCTCCAATTTTTCAGAGCAGGTACATTATCGAAAGCTGTACTCATCATCATTCTGATGACATCCAAAATTGTTGAAACGTAAATTTAAGGTAACACGAATCGGGCAGTGTGGCGTAAAATTCAGAGTCAGAGTCACCGAGTTGAAGGCTTTGGAGTGTTATCAGTAGAAAATGACATGTGTGCAATTATGACCTAAATTGCAATAATTACAACAGCAACAACAACAACAACAACAACAAAGCGAAAATGCAACAACGCCAGTCCATTCTGATATATTATGTACTTTCCGAAATGACTTTTTTCATAACAATGGCGTTGCGCATACTTAATGCAAGGCAAAAAAAATTATGAAAAATTTATTGCACTTTCATAAAAATATAATAAACGGAAATTCAGCTCCTTATCAATTTACTGTTTTAGTATGTGTGCATGAACGTTTTTTTTTTTCGCAATTTCCAATGATTTTTCGTAAATGGACTTCAAGGCTGCTCACAATGGAAAGTATGTATGTACATATATACAAAAAAAAAAAACCCTTTCAATATACTGATGACGCACAAACCAAAAAACAAAAAGACGATTATAATAATGAACGAAAAAAATAACAACGAAATGAAGTAAATCAGAAAACAACAACAAGAATATTATCAAAATGCACTTGCTCGCTGCTCTTAACGAAAATGTGCAAAATTTTTCTTGCCTACTTAAAAAATGTATTTAAGGTCGAAATAATTTTCAACCAAACGCCAATAGAACGCTGAAAAACTCGGTTTGATAAGAAACTTTTTGAAAAAAAAAAAAAAAAACAACAACAAAAAAAACATTCTCAATTCTATACACGCTGATTTGCTGGAAATTTTTATTTGAGCAGTATAAGAATTGCACAAACTATGTGTATTAGACACACACACACACACACCACACACACACACACACACACACACACACACACACACACACACACACACACACACACACACACACTAATACGCGAAAAGCTGTGATTACGCTCGCTGGCATTTGGGAGTGCGAATCGATCGCAAGAGCGATGAGTTTACACGCCGAATTCTAGAGACGCGAAAGAGCTTCCGACAGCTCTAACGAAACCAATAATAAATTCGTCAAATCCATTACTTCTGGTTGCACTTATCTGTGCGCAGAATGTTCGGCGAGAGCATGTCGAATGATAAGCCCAACGAAACTTCCCGTCTCGATCCTCTAGTGGACGCTCGTTTTGTTCACATGCACTAAAACAATTGGCGATACGATCGATACTCTTTTAGAAAAAAAACACAGTGCTTTTCAAAAAATTTTTATGAGCTCAATGCGACTTTCCTAAATGGATGCAATTTCTTCAAAAAAGTCCAAAAAGTTGGTATATTATATGATGATCTCTCGAAAACTCGAAATAATTACTGGTGCTACGTCATCCCAAATTGAAATATGTTTTATAATGACCTTTAAATTGTGAATTTCTGGCTAAACAAAGCTATAAAAAAAAGGAAGTTTTAAAAGCATTTTCGTTTAGGGGGTTTCCCCTTATGCTATGTTCTCACTGTAGGGGTTAAGTACTTAATCCGATACTTTAGCTCAAAGCGTTCATATCAGATTAGAGCGAGTTAAGGTTTACAAAAGTTCTATGAATCAGGCGGAAATTTCACTACTTCTGCATTACTTCCGAAGTAGTAAAAATTCATACTGCGACTACTCGCATTATTAACCCTTACATCTAATGAAATTTGTAAGGAGATGGCCGCTATTTTCAATACTTCAAAATTAATGTGTTATTCATTAGGAAAAGAAGTGGATGACCCTAGTCCGTATGAAAACTTCATTTGACAAAAAAGTACCTACATGCTGGCTGGCTGAAATGGATCAAACACGCGCGTGATTATTTCATTTCCAAATAGAGTATATCGTCCCTTAAGAAAACGACTGTCGTATGGCGCATGTATTTCTTATGGGACATATGTTACGACAGTCGTTTTCTGAGGGGACGATATGCTGATAAGATGAGTGAAAATATCAATTGTAAAAAGAATATTTTTTAACTTTTTAATTTTCTAAATGTGTTAAGCGATTTCGAACTTGTATTTTTTCAATGAATATTTAAAAAAATTGCCGGATATGGTCATATTTTGTCACTTCGTGACTGTGACACATCAGCGCCTTTGGAAAGAATTAAGAGTTTCGTTTCTTGAAACATCTTAAGAAGAGCATTGCAATATCCGCAGGAACAAAAATAGATTAATGGAGCTAATGGTGAAAGCGGCATCACAAAATGTTCCAAGACTTGTGATCAAAATTAACATTTCCAAACACATCCTTCACCTCTCATTTGCTGCACGGGAAAGCTTCCCTGTCAGTGCCGTATTAAATATTAACCCGGTTTTTGTATTCGGTGTTAGCAAATGTAACTTTTTTCAAACATATTTTTCCATTTACAAGAAAGACAGGTGTATTGGCCTATCGATTTTGGTATTACGTACTATAAAGCTACATTTTTTTCAATAACTGTGAGAGTATATGAGCTAAACTTCTTTTTATATAGCGAATCAACAGATTCCTATTTTGTTGCATTTTTGGTCCCATTTTGGTGACTCTTTTCTGCAACGAAAATTTTTTTGCTAGAAGAACAATAATTAATTTATTAATGTGAAATTAAATTTTCAAGCGATGCTTTTCGTTTCAATATTTCCCTTTTCAAGCGTCGTATATTTATTTTTCTCTTTAGTATTTTTGTAATAATCTTTTCAAAACATTGGTATTGGGTGGAATTTAGTCCGAGATAGGGCCAGAAAACGTTTATATTTCAAGGTTCTTAACCCATTTTGGACCGCTGGTTGATTGTTTCACCAATAATTTTCAATTATTTTAAAAAATCCATATCCCTTTCTTTGCAACGTATCAAAATGAGTGAGATGTCAAAGTAAATCCTGTTTTATTAACATTTCATTAAATATATTACTTTCCTTGTTTGATCGTTCCCACCCAGTTCACACTCAATAAAATTAAAATCTAAAAAAAAAAGAGAAATCTTTTAATAAAGAATTCGTAAAAAATATATAAAAAAGTAGACAAAGTGTATGTATATACATAAAAAAAATCAAAAACCATTTCTTTTCCAATGCAATAAGTTATATATTTTGATGTCGGTTCCGACCATTGGTCGAAAATTCCACCAACCCCTCCAGCTACCCAAACAATCATAAAATTTTTTAGAAAGCGCAAAATCGTTTTTTAGAGTCCTTATAACACTTCCTATAAAGGGTTTCAATTTTATAAGAATGGGTTAATTTACAAAACATCCGGGCGCGAGTCATCCCTTAACCAACCTCACATCAATTTAAGCGTTGTTCCCTTTCAAAGATGCTTATTTCTTCACCTCTAATTTTTATTTGTTTAAGTCTTAGGGCCGTTTGCTACTGATCCAATTACGTTTTTTCATTCCGAAAAACCAAAAATTTTTATGAAAATTTTGACATTTCCAGAGGATATCGTAACGAAAAACTTTAACCGGAATAGTAGCAAATGGGCCTAAGTATATTAATATGGCTTTTATTTATTGGTTCCTAAACAACAGCTACAAAAACGAAGAGCTGAAATTTATCCGTAGGAAATCTTAAATTGGCCCCATGAACGGCACAAAGACCGTAACCGAAACTGCAGAAGCGTAAATAAGACTTGGCCTGAAAAACAATTTGGTACAGAAATTTTCAAGTCCGGCTTTGATAGGAGTTAACCAACCAATAACTGCATCGGAAGATCATTTTTTGCAGAAATGTATTTGTTATTTATATTTAAGCTTGAACCTTTTCTCTTGTCGACGAAAAACAACATCATTTATGTGGTTTCTTTTGCTGGCCTAGCCTGTACCTCAATCAATCTACTTAATTCTCAAGCACTATCGCGGCATCAACCGTCTCTCAATAGTTACCGTAGCGTTTATCCTCAATAACTTCCCAAAAAGGTTTCTGTTTTGATTTTTTCACTTCCACGATCTCTTTTCATAAGTTGACCCGAAGCCGAGTCGAAGGCCAATCAGCTGGTAAAATTTTGATCTTCAAATGATTCGATTAAAGATTCCTCTTTCGAAGGTACATACTCGAAAGTTTTGAATGTTCTTGGTCTTTTTTTCAAAATAATGGCTCTGCATTAAGCTATGATATCCTATGTATGTAAGCTATGCTATCCTTGATCAGGAGATAATTTTTCTGGGCCTGGTTTCCAATGATGTTCAACGTCTCATCCACGCTTTCCAAAAGCTTTCTAAGGTTATCGGATTGAAAGATCTTAGCACCGTCAATGGACATGACGAAATTTGGGAGGTCCGTTAGGAAATTTTCTTCTAGAAGAAATAATGTTGACCGAAACTCGAAAAAGCGTTTTATGTTACAGCGAGCCGCAAATTTTTTCAAATAAAATTTCAAAACATATTTAAGGGGGTCTTCTCATTTTTTTTTTTTTGCATTTATTTATAGCTTGGGTAGTTGTAAATATGCCCCGTAAAGGATTTTTTTAAATTCGAAATAGTTTAGAGGATATAGCATACTTTGTCGAGCAAGATCTGCGCTAAAACGAGTAATTTTTGCGTTGCTTCAAACTTTAAACGCGTTTATCTCGAAACCACGTTTTTCGAACTGGCGGCCATGATATCTCCAGTTCAACTGAACCGATTTTCATGAAACAAAGTGGAATCGACGCAGAATTGTCGCCATTCTCGGGTGAACCTCAACCATAATTAAAAAAAATTTTTTACTATTTTTTTTTACACTAAACTACAAAAAAAAAGCCCGAAATTGAAATTTTTTTTTGAATGGCCGCCATTTTGTCAAAAAAAATCACAAAATTAAGCTTGAGGTTCACCCGAGAATTACATCTATACTGATTATAACCCCGTTTTTTTCCATTTCGGACGCTCCGGAGACCCGGAATCGTGGCCGCCGTGACGGCACCTTTTTTTTCACCACCAACTTTGAAGTCTCATTACTTTTTGAACAGCCCACGTATCGAGGCAAAAAAAAATTTTTTTATTTACTTTGAACCTTTTGTAATACAATAAATATTAAAAATTGTTTTCAATTATTCTTTGCGTTTTCAAATAAGAATTTTTTTAAAAAGGGTTCAAAAAACGGGTTTTCAATGAGAAGACCCCCTTAATTTACATAAATAATTGAAAAATATTTATATTGGAACATTACTCGCCAATTGGAGTACCTAATGATTTAAAAATACTGATAAAATTTCAGCTATTATATATTATATTATTTTATCTTATTTGTGTTAGTGTATAATTGTCTAAGTGCAAACAGTAGGTTAGGATCATATGAACTGGATATTCTAAACGTCAAACTAATATTGATTCAGTTTTCTAGGCCTTGAATATTCGAAATATTTTTTCGCTTAAAAGAAGAAACAAATTCGCGTCCAATAGAAAACATGTTTACTCAAAACGTTTTCGTCAAACGCGGTTCTCCCCGCGCCAGCGTCATGCAAACTACTTAAATAGTTGCGTAAGCGATACTATCTGAGCAAATGATATTAAAAATTAAATCAACAAACAAAAAGTTAACAAAATCATCAACAAATACGTTTTTGAATGCAGTTTAACAACAAGACGACACTAAGTCAGACCACATGTGTAAATAAAATATGAAATGTCAAATTCGATAATAATTACTTACGTTTTGCCCACCGTGCCAGCAACGAAGTGCATCCCAATTGCCAACGGACACTATTAATATCCATATACATATACATATATCAAAAGACAAAACACTCGTGTGTGTCTAACATATTGGATGATTGTGCATACCGATCGATTTCCATTTTACTTTTTCAGTAGGTACTGAAAAATTTGAAAAATTTGTTTTCGATTTGCGCTTGTCACAGCGGCACCTAGAAATTATGCGACGATGATTTAATTGTTATTGCAGCAAGTTAAGACTGAAGGCAATGCTTCTACTCCAGACTAGACATTCGAAGAAGATCTGCAAGCTTACGAATGGGTAAAAAGGCAGATAAAGCGCGATATATTGTATGTATGCATGAGTGAAATTCTCTTCAAAGTGCACGTGGGACACTTTTCTCAAGTGCACAATACAACAAAATTCGAATGTTTCTTTAGTCAAATAGATCGGAGATACTTTCTTCTGAAAAAATTTAAACTAGGCATATAGGGTCCCACAAGCCCAATTGAACTAATTAACTTACAAGGAACCGAAAATATAATTTTTTGAGGATAAAAGGCAGATACAAAAAAAAACAAGTAAGAAAGCTAAAGTCGGTCAAGCCCGACTTTGAAATACCCAGCGTCCCGACATTATGAGCGCACTATGTTTTGCTTCTCTATTTGTGGGCGTGGCAGTGGGAGAGCAACATAAATTATTTCCCTACACCTTTCATTCGCCTTGGTGCACCTATGTTGCGAATTTGAAGCTTCTACGCCTTTTACTTCACAAGTAACGATAAGCCCTTATTTTTGGGCTTATTTGTGGGCGTGGCTCGAGGAGGGCGGCGTTCATTTTTTGCCAGGAATTGTCCCTTTTCGTAGTTTACCAGCACACCAAATATCAATGGAATGTGTTGAGTGGTTCGCAAGTTACAAGCATTTTACTGAAAACACAATAAATTCATTTGTGGGCGTGGCAGTGGGCGGATGTCTCCCATTTTTAGTTAGGATCATACTCGGACCCCGATATACATGTGTGCCAAATTTCGTTATTGGTTCAGCCGTTTCGGAGGAGATCCGACCACGGACAGACGGACAGACGGTCAGACGGACATGTCTAGATCGATTCAGTTTTTGATCCTGATCATTTCTATATATATTTTTCTATATCTCCCTGTTACAAGATTTGCACAAAACTAATATACCCCGCTTACGCTGGGTATAATAACGGAGGAAGAAAAGAAACTTATCCTTGTGATCCTTCCGATAACTTCTACTCAAATCCAGGATGCATACTATTTTTTTTTTTTTAAACTTGCGTCAAAGGCAAAATATAGCTAACATTTATTTTCTGCCTTTTATTTTTCGGACAAATTATACCAGTATACCAGTAAATTGCGCCCCATATTTTTCGGACAGGTATATTGGAAAAACTCGAATATCATAATAGCTTTTGCTAGGGTTTCGAGAAATTTTGTGGCGATCGAATCCTTTGTCATATTCGAATTATCAATTTAACTGGTATAATTTATCCGAAAGATAAAAGGCAATTAAAATTTTTTTTTTTTTTCAATATATGTTTGTCAATATTTTTTTGCCTTTACTCGTGCCTTTCCTGACTCAACTTTTTTATTTTGTTCTGTTAACCTCCTCTTTCCGTAGGCCATGGAAAGTCGCAAAGAATATACCAATTTCTAAGTCCAATAACAAGTTTCGATCAATTGCTATTTTGCCTTATTCCTCCAAAGCTGTAGAAAATCTTATCTCCGAACAAAATAAATTATATCGACCGCTTTTCGCGAAATGATCGTATGTAAAAAAACTAAATACAGGGGATCGCTTTTTCTACTGTGTATCAGCTAACAAATTTGCATCAAAAAGTCAATTTCGTAAAAAAATGGAAAATACGTTGAATTCGCGAAAAGGTGTCGATATCTCAATGAATATTCCTTACCTTATGAAAGACAGTATGGATGTACAATCAAACGAGGCTGTACTCTTACTGCTCTTGCAAACCTGAGAACCTCAGGTAAGCTTGCGATGAAAATAAAATATCCTTTCTGATACTCTTAGACCATAGCAAAGCGTTGGACAATGTGAACCATAAAATATTAATTTCATAATGATCGAGCTTCTACAAATTCTCGCTCAGTGCAATCAAACCCATTCAGTCCTACCTTTCTAAATATGTGGTTTCAATTTATAGATTTTTGTAACGAAACATCTAAGCTTCTAACGGTTAACAAGGGCGGTTGCGCTTCTTTAATCTCGTTTTTAAAGAAATATGAACCACCAACAATTTTTTCATGAAAACACACAAAAGAAAAACATTTTTTTTATTTTAATATTTTATTTGACATTAAACTTAAAAACGAGAAAACTCGCTGACTTCCGATTTGGCAAGATCGGTGCCGACGGTTGAGCACATGACTAGAAAAAGGGATTTCCGAGATTCAAATCCCACACAGGAGGAATCAAAGGCGAGAAATAAAAAGCCGCGAATTGTAAGCATTAAATATTAGGTATATTTTAGACTAGTAGTCCAAAAAAAAAAAGCTATCACGATTTAAAATAATGCAGAAAATTCCGTGGACACCCTGTATATGGGCAACTCCATGAATACGGTCCCACCTGTGACACTCATTTTGTAGATTTTAGCTCATAATAGTTGAAAAACAGGACGCGATTCTTAAGGATCTAAAATTTTTAAAACGTAAAACAATAGTTGAGCACTGAAATTACACAATTTGAGGTCAGAATGGCTGTGACGGGTGTCACAGATGGGACCGCTTCTTGTGGAATCGCCCATACATATGTATATTTTATTTAATTATTTGTCTTTACTTATAATTTACAACATAAGGCTAGCTTGAATGTACATAACAAATAAATTGAAATAGAAATTTTATATAACAGTAATGATCACATAAGGAGCGTTGAACTTTTTGCGATTTTTAACCTTAAACGATGAAGTCGAAGAACGCAATTGTTTTTATATCATTTCAAGATCGCGGAATTCTTAAAATTTCACATGATTCCTCTTTTAAAACGAATCCGTTTGATTTTGACAATGATACCTACATAAATACCAATTCTGGCCTATGGAATTTACGAATCGTTTGATGAAATTTGATCATGGTGTTTGGCAAAACCAACTGCACACAAAAAAATCGAAATTCAGTTTTTAATTTGAAGCCATTTCGAATTACTTTATTTTTTAAGTAAAATGTTTTTATATATTTTTATATTGTTGAAACCAGTTGCGAGAATTTGAGTAAAGGTCCCTAATCGAATTTTCGGCTCACGATTTCATAAATCGAAAATAAAACTATACCGCGTGGCAAGTAGTTTTTGATCTTTTTCTATCAGACTCTATAGCTGCGCAGAAAAATAGTTCAGCAAAAATTAATAGCAAAAATGCGTACCGGTTAGAGTCAAAAGTTTCAGCTACATTAACAAATAGGATCCTCCGAATGCTAGAGAACAACTATAAAAAAATCTCATTGAAAGACTAAATCTTAAAAGAGATTGTCGGTCACATTGAAATTCGAAGGAAGGGTAGCTATAACGACATACAAAATTGAATGAATACAGTCTTGAATGGATGACAATTAAGCTCTTATCTGAATTCATTGCCTCATTTTAAGTAGAATATCTTGCTGTGTTTCATACCAACTTCCACCTCAATTGTCAAAAACGATGAAAAAGAAAACCAAAAAAAAAAAAAAAATGTATCCCAAAGAACACCTGCCCAACTGATAGATACAAATTTCTTAACTAGTCAAATCGCGTTTTTACTTCTTGCAGTAACCTAAGGCTTTAAAGGCGAGGTTGAGTTGGTCCAAGCAGCCGTAAATAGTGCACTACCATAAGCGGAAACATCTGTCTGCAAAAGCAAGAAAGAAAAAAAAGAGAAAAAAAATACACAAGTAAGAAGAACTATTATTGCTATTCTTTTTCTTGTTGTTGCATGAGTATCCTTACCATTACCCTATTCCCGTGTCAACCGGCAAATGGAAGCTTTACCCTAACACTAGGCACACAGCGTACGTTCCGTCACACCGTACTGCGTTCATTGTCTTCGTGCTCTTGGCTCCACGAAATTTTTGAATGAACGTAAGACGAAACAGCCGAGAAGATTATAAACTTGGCAAACAACTTCTTTTACACCTTCTCGCCCCACCATTGATGCCTACTTTTTTTAATGCTTTCATTTGGAGTATTCATGGTCGGAAATCGTTGCTGCTGCAGCGACGCGATCATTGCTCTTTGCCATTGTTGTTGTTCTTGTTGTTGTTGTTGTTCTTGTTGTTGTCGGCGCTGTTGTTATTTTCGCTTTTGTTGTTATTGCTGTAGCCTCCTCTTGTCGGCGCTCTTGACTTTTACATTGAAAATCGTGCAATTCACCTGCTGCAATTGCTTCAACTGCATCGAGTGACTTAAATCTGCATGAGCAATCGCCGAAGCTGAGATGCACTCGCTTAAGCTTACATTCGCTAGAGCTATGTGTACTACGTGTACCCCCATTCATATCCGTGCATACATCCGTGTGCGCGAACGCTTGCTTATGTGCTCGTGTATGTTTCTATTAGAAAGAATTGTACTTGCAGCGTGTGCGATTGAGAGATGCCACAAAAAAAAAAAAAAAAAAAAAAAAATAGAAAAACTATGCAACAAAAGCAAGAGCAGGGGGCATGCTGCAGCAGCCTGCACCAAAGCCATTACCCATGTTCTAAGCATGCTGCAATTGCTGTTCCTCTGATTGCCGCTTCTGATGCTGCTACCTACTTCTGCTCCCGTGGTAAGTTCTAATCTGCTGCCACGCTAAATCTCTGGCAATCATATACATTGTGTTGTTGTTATTGTTCCTGCTATTTCTATAGACGTCATCGCTTTACAAGGTGTAGAATGAGTTGGGTATCGCCGGCAACATTGGCACGAGCGACGCACACTTGTTGGTCGCCTCGCCATCGTCGCGATTAGTGTAATCGAAGAATGGAGCAATTTGTTCAATGATTTGATTGTATTACTCGAATCAAATTCAATCTGTTGTGATTCTGTTTTCTACGAGTGAAAAAGTCGTTAGGAAATTCGCTGGCAAATACATTTATAGATAATAGCATCAAGAATTATATAATGGCGGATGTGATTCAAAAATTTACCATCGATTTCGAGAGCTCCTTGGAGATTGCTTATTCCTAATCTTTTTTTATGCACAGCAAAAGCATCCTGGAAGTCTTTGAAATTCCCTATATTAATTAGTGCGGTGGAGTAGGTACATTCGCACTTCGACCTTGTTAAAGGATCTGTCAAGCCGTCCTCGGAAATATACAAAGCAAATCTGACTTAAATCAGCTTTCTGTAGGACGAGCATTCGAGAAAATTTAGGCTTTTTGCGATGCTTTGTTAAGTGCCAGAAGCGAATTTCAGGCGCAAAGTAAGCACAAACGAAATCTTTAATAATCACAATTAGTCATCGGTCATATAAGAGCTTAGAGAGAGAGAGCGAAAATTTTTAATTTAACAAAAACTTATTTTACTGCGCATTTAGTATTTCTAAATTGTGGTCACAATTCGGAAGAACTTTTCGCGCTCTGTTTTTTTTAAATAATTATTTTTGCTTTTCCCGGTTTTCGGTGTCCGTAAATATTTGGATACACGCAGACACCCCAAGAGACATCACAAAAATGACCAGGCGAATCAGTGTTGTCTCGCGATTTTCTTCACTCGAAATTTGCATTCAAACACTTACGATTTATGCTGAATTCCTTTTCTACCGGCGCTTGAGCGGTTTTGTGCCAACGCCTCTAACGTCCAGACCAACTCAATGAAGATCAAATAAAATATATACAGACGTGATCAGTGTCAACAGTTCCACAGTTCAACAGTTTATTCACATCGAAAGAGTTTAGGTGAAGAATAACAAGTAAGGGTCTTATAGTCAAGCGAGCCTGACAATAAAATACACAACACAGACATACATGCTTAAATAATTTTTAAAACACGATTAAAAAACAGAACCATTAAGAAAGAATACTCTAGTCATTTTTAAGGCCGCCCCTTTGCCACGCCCAGTTTTCCAAATTTTTTGAATTCTAATCGGAGGCAATTTTGGGATTTTTGTGACAGACCCTGGTACAGAAGGTATCCGTAAAAGTGGGCCAATCCAATCCATTCTCAAACTTGACCTACTCATGTCCCTGCCAATACGCATATCAAATTTCTCCAAGATAGCTCAACTCCTTCGATAAGAAAACTGTATACAAACAGACGGACAGACGGGCGGACAGGACTAAATCGATTTCCTGGTGACGCTAATCATTTCTATATATAGTTCTTCTAGTTCTAGTTCTAGACACAACCATACAAATGCAATATATCCTCGACACAGAGTGTGTCGGAGTTGAAAAACCGCTCCAAATTCTGATGATTGCTCGATGAAAATTTTTACGTGCGCTATTTTTGATGGTCTTATTGTCATTATAATTCAAGCATTGGGAAAACGGGCGTAGCCCGGGATGTTTCGCGATTTCGGGATTTCGGTTTTCTTTAAAATCAAGATTACATCTTATCTAGGCCACTTTCGAAGCTACCAAATTAGCTAATAGTTTCTACCATAACGAAAATGACTTATACGACTATTCGCAAAGAAAACGTATCCTTTGGAGTTGTTGTAGGGCTGTAGGTACTCGTGAGCATTCGAGTAAAGGCGACAGATAATGCAACAGGTAGCGGCTGGAACATTATATTGTTGTTGTACCCTAACAAGTGACGCCGAGGCATGAGAGCTCGTATTTCGAAGCCACAGTCGTTCCGCTAATGCACAATTGCAGTAACATCGACAGATGGAACACCGAAGCAATATTTTTCCACATGACGATGAATGATGGCGCAAAATATCAGTTCTGATGATTCAAACGCGCGCCTTAATAAAAGCAACCGTTGCGACAGGATTCAATGAGTGCGAGCTAAAATGCTATTGGATAATGGATGGATGGGTTAAGCCAAACAGAAAAGGAAAACCGTGATGATAAAAGGCATAATAGTATTACGATACACGTCCTGCTGAACAACGCAATACGACTTTATGGCTACGCTTCCTCATTCGCTAAAACCTAAACAAAATGCTGACGAAATGGAGAACAAAAACAAAAATAAAAACTCCTGTAAGGACACACCTTAATAGTCACTTAGGAGAAAAATAATTTTAGAAATTGAATTCATGGCTAATATGTATGCCAGCATGTGCGGAACGATGATGGCGAGTGTAAATTTACAAAAACAAAGGTCCCCACTAATATCCTTCGAAAGTCCATATGGAATTTGATTGTTTGAGCAACTACCATACTTCCGGTCATTCCATTTGCGCAAAATGAATTTTTTTTAAAGATCGTTCATTATTCGTAATGTCATTGAAAAAAATTTCGGTATCTCGAAAAAATTTAAGTTTCTTCACTCAGAGCCAAAAGACAAAACCCTCGTTCAGAGCCCACGGTAGTCTTATATCATCGCCTGTTAAAATGGTGCTGTTCCACAGCTGTGTGCTATTTCATTCAATCAGCTATAAACAAAAAGTTCAGTGCTCCAAAGGATCCAATTTATTTATTCACATTCAGAAATAGCTACTCACCTTTGCCATCCGACCTCTGCGCCCTGCACATAAAATTCAATTCTATATGGCTTATAGGTACATACGCGCAACATATTTCTTATTGTAATTTAATCATCCGGAAAGCAATGCTTTCGCTGGCATTTAGCGCTCACTTTAATTACTTTAATTGATGCATTGTTCCTTATCTAAAATTCAGTAATTGAACAATAATTTAATCCCCTTAGAATTCGTTTCCATTGCGAAAGGCATCAGCAAGGAACGCCATATCATCCACATTGGCGAAGTTTCAAGCTTGAGCAAAATACTTGTTTTGCGACTTACCTACTCATAATTACATACATATAAATACCTCCGAATAAGTACAAATTTTCAACCAGAGCTCAAAACTTTTCGATTCAGCCTTAAACGCCCATGGCTCCATCTGTCTTCTTTCGAATAACGCGTTAAAAGGCTGAACCTAGAAATTTTCGATTCAAAACTCTTGAAGCCATAGACAGTAATGTCCCAAGGTAGGGCTACAGCCCTGCGGTCCCTAGCTGACAGATCAAAATATTAGAAATCTGTTTCGAGTAAAATCGCTGAAAAGCTTAAAAGTTAAGGGCCCCGTCCAAATTCACACCTCATGACGCTCTAGTCCGACGGCGGCCCATGAATGTTTTGTATGTTAGAATGTTTCCTAGAATATAAATATCGACTGCTATGAAGAGCTGAAAACAGCTGATAGTCCAAGAATAAAGCTGTAACTAGCCCACAGTCGCTGCGACCAGAACTTGAGCTGTTACATAACACTTTTGATTGCCAAATACTAACTTCCAATGACAAGCAAAAAACTCTCTGGCTGACAAAAAAGAAATTAGCATTCTTTCTTATCACTCAAAGGGATTTATCATTGAAACCTAGACCAATTTCTCTAAATGCAGTCAATTTGGTACCACGCACAGTGGGGCATCGCTGGAAAAAATAGGATATTTCAACTTTTGAGTTTCAAATTTTTAATGATTCATTTTTGTAAACAAATGTTTGGATTTGAGGAATTCGACATGCTTTTTATGAAAATTGAATTTTTTTTTTTAAACTAACAAAATTCAAGGGATTGTTATTCAACCAATTTCAGATTAAATTTGTAGTCCAAAAAGAGAACATTTTTTATGTGAAAATCCAAAGCTATTGCCTTTGTTTTATTTTTTGGTGGAAATATAGCAATTACTCTTTTATGTAAGAAAATAATTATTAAAATTAGAAAAGTAGAATAATTATTATAATTTGCCAGAATTTAGAGTTAAAAATATCAACTTCTCATTTTTTGTTGCAAAAAAACTTTATATGCTTTTCCTTGCTTAGCCCTCTTCCTATATAAAAACGAAAGGTACGAGTCTATACTTTCAATTTAAGCAACAAAATTCACCTTCTAATACCTTTTCTGTAAGTAGCATCGATTTGATTTTCAAAAGCCACTTGCAATATACGTACAAATGCTCAATAAGACAAAAAATGGGGCATACTTTTAGGTCTAACGTAATGAAAACATGGAACGATTTATAAATGAAACATTATTTTTGTTTACGAATATGAAGGCGTAACGAAATTTAATAACATTTCAATATAAAAAAAAAACACATTTAACATCAATATCTTTCTATGACACACTTTAACTTGGCATGCTTTAATAGAAAAGCAGAATGCTTTTGTGAGATATTTTCGGTGATTTCGAAGGCTAATATCGTTCGCGGAAGGCTGTTGACGGTATTATCTTCTTTTGAATGGAGACAACCAATGTTTAAGCTTTTGAAAAAAATTAAAGTTCTTTAATTTATGTGAAAATTCCATATAATGCTAGATAGGAAATAAAAACATGTAAAGTCTGCAACTTTCGGTGGGCGTTAAACCCAAAGTGGGCGTGGCAGCCGCATTATTTTTAACTTTTTTTTTAGGAGAACTCAATTAAGAAGTGTCCCGAACTTCAAGTCCCTAGGTCCGGAAACAAAAGTTTTAACTTGTGCACTTATATGGGAGGTGGGCGTGGCAGTGGGCGGATTTCCAAATTTTTTTCAAAATATCTTAATTAAGCCTACAGAAATGTTTCGGCAAAATTTCATTGCTCTACGACAACTCCTTCTATTTTTTTCCAAAAAAATATATGGAGCGGCTCCACTTTGCCACGCACCGACGCGAAGTCGGCCATATTTGTTTTAATCTTTAAATCTAGTTTCAAAATAAGGAGTTTAAATTCTTCTACTTTGGATGCACCTTTTATTTATACCCCATATACTATGTGTTGAGGATATATGTATGTACATATGTATCTCGCTTGTACGAGTGCTAAATCCAAAATTTACACAAATAGAACATGAAAAATATGGATGAAATGAGGATTAACAGAAAATCTGTCCGTCCCTCTGTATGTACTTTGTACCAAAAATTTTGTTGGTTAAATCGTTCCCCACAATTGAAATTGTTCTAAAAAAAAATGAAGTTCTTAAAACATCAAAAAAAATTCTTCGCATGATCACACAAATTGTTGGTCTGAAGGTTAATACTTCATGTAAACACATTTCAAAAACATTGTTTCAACAATGTGAAGTTTTGAGGCAGGGGCCCCATGGCACGGGTCACGTGCTTGACGGGCCCGCCTTTCCTGAGTCGCGGTGCTAGCCGATTTCCCCAGTCAACGACGATTTCCCCAGGAGCGACGAATTTTGGGCCCTACCCCGAAGTAATGCCACAGCGTTTCCAGGGTAGGAATCCCAACTAGATGTTTTTAGTGGAATCAACTCACACCCAGCACTCACGGATGCTGTAAGTCTGAAAGGACTTTTAACCTCCTTGCCAAAAACAAAAAAAACAAAATTATGTGAAGTTCTTGAGAAACTTTTTTGAGTGTTATTTCGTGAAATCCGGTGCACAGATCTTTGGGAGACTTGCGCAAGGACGGAGAACGGATTGCACAAGGTCGAGAACGGATTTGATAGCGAGGTACTTGGCAAAAGAGGCTGTGTTATGTCCATAAAATAATGGATAAAGCACACGCATTGCACTTTCAGCCGCACGCGGTCCTTTATAACACTCCAACCATAATATAAATGCATATATTTAGGGGCCACAGTGTTTAATGGATATTTTCGAAACTCTGATGAAATCCCAAATTAAAAAATAAATCAGTCATTTCAAAAGACCTAACATCGTTGGATGGACTCAATAAAATGGGACCTCGAGGCTGTAGGACCCACCTCGGATGATGCAACCGACCGAATGAAATGGATCAACTGATCGGGTATATGCCAGGACATTTTAAAAAACGCAAAAAGAAGAAGAAGTCATTTAGAAAACCTCTTAAATCAAGCTTTTTTCCAGCACACATTTTATGCTGGCTCCTTAAAGATAGATACACGTCTTTGGCTATTGTAAAGGACCAAGTCAGTTAAAACATTCCTTCCTTCCAAATACTGAATTGAGGATAAAAATAAGTCGTAAAATTCATTGGTTTAAGCATGAAGCAGTTTTTAATTGACTCCCGAAAAATTATATTCTACAAATGATCGATTCAAATGAACTCGCTTGATTCGAATTATTTTCTGAAAATCTATGGACTTTTTCAAGTGTAAGAATGCCGAACGAGAAGAAACATGCCTTGCGAAATAATAACAAAGTGCTCGAATCGGGAAACCTTTTTTCAACAACGGGTAGTCCTAGTGGGTAAAATTAATTCGACTACGGTTTCAATGGGGAGAGATTAAATAGGAGAGAAAAATTCAGAACAAACTAACCCTCCAGAGTTTTAAAATTGCAAAAATGCCCAGTTTCTTAGCCTACTGCGTATGAGTAATGTGGATGAAGCATACGTCGCGTCAGGCAGAAATTATTTATTCCTGTTTCTGGGATCTACAACTTGAGTAAGGGATATCTAAAAAATGGCCTCTAACTTCGGAAAATCTCTAGCCCCGTTGGAATCAGCGTCTTCGAATAAGGTTTAGCCAGTAGCACTGTCCGTTGTTATGATTTCCGACTAGCATAGTGCAATAGGCAGATTCTTTGCCATAATTTTGTTAAGAATTCAGTTCAACCACCTTACGCAACAGGAGCATGAAAATGCGCGTAACTAATAAAAATTTAAGAGCATGTCGCAGTTGCCGTTGATGTTGCAGCTCTCTCGCTGCAAAAAAAATTAATAAGGAAGTTTTTTTATTTATTTTGGAACGGTTTATTAAAGGGTTCTTTTATCAGGTCAAATGCTGATACTCTTTTACTGGTATAGTGAATGGCAGCAGCAGGCAACAACGATAGGCCTGGGAGAAGAGCTGCTCTATGGTGCCTTTAAGTGACAACGGTATGCACTCTGCATGGCATGATGGAATGATCAAATCAGGAAAAATCTGATTATGGGCGGCAAGGCATAAAGAAAATGAAGCAAAACAATTGTGGGTAGTCTTGTAATAGTTTCAGAAAATACTTAACTATACAAACCAAGGCCTATTTACGTTCAAAGGAATTAAATATTGCATTATAGATGCTGGGAAGCAGGTTGAAAACAATTGAGAGAAAAACTCATCTGTAAATATATACCCAAAAATATTTACAATATATTATATGTTCGAATACATCAAGCGAAAAAAAAACACGCACTTAAGAGTAGCATCATCGTTGTAACTTAAAAATTTATTCAATCAATAAAATACTTGTATGTTTAATAGCAATTTCTGTTGGATTTTAGACACAAATTTTGAAACTTGGTGCAAAAAAAGTGTTCAGGAAGAACGCTTTAAGCATGTTTTAATTATAGGATTAAGTATTATATGTTAGCCACTATCCCATGCGTTCATATCTATTCAATATGCAAATTTTGTCACATACTATTCAAACCAGCGAGCACGCGGACGAGCTGTTTCTGCGCTCCGTTGTCGAGAACGCGTTTCGTCTCGTTCACTCGCAATGCAATGAGTGTGATTGCAGCGAATTTGTTTTTCTATTTTTTTGTTGTTGCTTTCTAGTGTTGTTGTAATTTTAAGTTTTCAAGGTTTTCCAGTTCATGGATTTATAAGCATCAAGGCAACGCCAGTCAGAAGTCGCAATCGCACTAACAAATGCGACGGCAAACAATACTTCGCGCCAATATCAACGCCATCAATTTGTTTCAGCTCGTGTTGTTGCAATAGTTGTAGTTGTATTTTCCATTTTTTGTACATTATAAGACGCACACGTGAGTTGGCTTTTTGTTGTTTTTTTTATTTTTTTATTAATGTATTAGTAGTTTTTTGTTTTAATTTTTTGTGTTGCCTTTTTCGATTAATTGTGATGGCGCTCCCCCTAAGCGGTTGACTCGTTTGCACAATATCTTGCGCTGCGATTGTGAGAAAATATTTTGTTTTTTTTTGGGGTTTTTGTATTTTTTTTCCAACTTCTAATATTTATTGGTTTTTGCACAGACGCAAGTTTGCACAGCAGCCTACACAAAAAATAATATTTCAAACTCAACAAGTCCGAACTCTGAATAGAGCTGTGCCGAATAATAGTAATTCGAAGCGATCAGTTTCGGCTTAGATGGATCATTCACAGTTCTCCTCCGTTCATATAACTCTTGGCTAGAAATGCTTTTGTCTCAAAAAAAAAAAAAAAAAAAAAAAGTGCACCTGATCTACATATTTTCCCGAAAGGAAGCTCTGCGAGCGCAAAGGCCTCGCTTGATCGTCTCAATAGCTGTTAGAAAATATTTAAATGCACGGCGGCTATAAATTGGTATGCATTACAGCGTTGCGTATCGAAAGAGTCGCAAGAATCACAACTGTAAATGTATATGTGTATGTTAAAATGTAGAAATGTATGGCCCGCTTATAAATACTGGAACAGCACGTTACTCATAATGAAATCGCAATGCATGCGGGAAGAGTTTTCTCATAAAATAGTGTCTAGCGAATGTTTTTGTTGTTGTTGTTGTTGTTGTTATTGGCATTATCATGCAAGCGCTATAATAAGCTTGTCAGTATTTGCAAAATTGAGTATAATAGATGCGCTTTTGTATCTGTTTAAATGCAAATTAATTATAATTCAAATACGTTTACCATATATACCCACAAATACATTTGTTTATTGAAAACCAGGAAAACATTTTATTAATTTGAAAAGATCAAAAAGTGACAATTTAATTAAAAGAATAAAAAAAAAACGTATTGCATTAACAAAACGAGCTTTCGGAAAAAAGCTAGCAATATTTCATCACATTTTATCGAACGCAAGAATGACGAAGTCTTTTTAAGGTGAACGGGAACTTTACGTCTTCCGTGTTTCGGAACAAATGCGAAAAATACTAACTCCGGCGGCCTGTCGTATGAGTAATGTCGCAATCTGCTAACATCATTTACTACTTTCTCATAGGAAATGCCTTAATACCGTAACAGATTTCGAAAGAACTATCAGTTTTGCAGTCCGAAAAAGAATGCCTTAAAGCAAAATATTGATAGACAAAGTGCACGATCTACCTCATTATTATGATGAAGATATTTCTGTAGCCCTATACATATATGCTCAAGAGACATTTTGGTAATGTAAATCATCATTGAATATGTTTGTTTTGATTTTTCTATTCGGAATATGGAGATCCTAGTACACTTAGAACAAGGTCTTGACCCGTTCGGCACAGCTGGGACTCTGCGTCCCAAGTAATTTATATAATATTTAGTCGGTATAATTGTGCTTCTATTGGAATTATATATCTTATTTTATAGGATATGCAAAAATTTCTGCCGAGACTATCCCCATTTTCATAATAAAAATCCATCCCCTTAGTATTAAGTAGATGCTGGTCACGATTGTGAGCATGTCGTCAAAATCAAATATTTATGCATGTTATGTTCATATAAATATTTTACCATTTCGATTAAAAATAAAATTTTGGACGCTTTTATCGACGTTCGGGAAGAAGTTAAAGGAGCAATGGTATAAACTTGAAATAATTTGAGCCATCGTTTATTTATTTCTGCGTGCAAACATTTTCTTCCTGTTTCTCCAGAATCTAATCGGCGGTCAATATTTTGCCTTTGAAGACAATGAAATTTGATGAAAATTAATTTTTCATGGTTACGTTACTCATGGGAGCAGAATCAGGCGCGGCAACTTAATGGGGCAGGGCACATTTTTCCCCTCTAAAAATTTTATTGGAGGGGCCTTGCCCCCCAATGTTTCGGCAACTGAAAAAAAATTGAAAATTTTGTAAATATATTCTAGAATATCACACTTTTATTCTGCAATCGCCATAATTCATCTGAGATTAATCATCTTTGATATTTCTTAACTAATTTACTACAATTTTGAAGTTCCGGTAATTCGAATTTACCCGCCTGTGCCATCCTACTTTTCACATTCGTGTAGAATTCTCCGAACACTGGTTCCAACCTCCTCCAACCAAAATATGTGTCAAAGATTGTCTATAAGTATCGATATCTTTCCCGAGAAGGGTAAGAACTTTATTCCAATTGCAGTAGATATACTGCACATTTTCAATATTTGACATCCACTAAACACTGCGTATTGTTCCCTGCATAAAAATTGTTTTGCCCCCCAATATTTTTGGAACTTGCCTCCCTTGGAGCTGATTATGAATGTGTGCAAGATATTTGAGTTGGTAGCTTGAAAATCGCAACCTTAATTTTTTTTATATAAGTAGGACCTAATTAAATTAATTTCCTCTAATCATTCTGGTTTACGGAATGGCGTCCTCTTTCATACGAGCAGAATTTGGAAAGAAAAATTTCGAGTTTCGGAAAATATCCGGAGAGGTTTAACTAGGCTTTGTAGATGCGTTAAGCCTTTAAAAAGCTTTAATTTATTTTATCGTACTTTCAAGTACCATTGAAGAGCGTACGAAAGCTCTAATCGTCCGTCTGTCATTTTTGATTTGACGTCCTTTAAAATGGCTGATCCAATTACTACCTTGAAAAGGAGCTTCAAGAGTCAAAATCGTGTAATTCTGCTACAGTCAACCTCACAGAATCGTCAACACATACACACTGCATTATAAAATTATAACTAAGCCATTTCCGCATAGATTTTGAATAGTAATATCTTATTTTGTTAGGTAAGGAATCAGCTTTAAATAAAAAATGCAAAAACAAATTTATCAATATTTTACATGCCACTGAAAGGAAAAGTTTGGTCAATTTTCCCTAGAAATATGATTTTTTACGGCTTAAGGATCTACAGAATTTTATTTTCTTTACTGACCTTTAAATCATGTACAAGAAAATTTCAGTAGGCTTAATTTTCTTACTTTGTGGGATATTTTGATCATATCGGATGATGGATTATTGATGATTGGAAGCGCTGCAATACACATTCAAGAAATTTTTATTTTTTTTTTTTGAATTATTGTATCAAAACGGCTTCTAAAAAGATTTTTTCAAATATTGCTTTTGTGTTTGGAAGGCCAAAGTCCGAAAGAAAACTGCATTTCGAAGTTCTGAAAAAATAGAAATTAATTAATATCAAACTAGTGTTGATTTTTTTTCATTTCCAAGTAATTAATTTAATCGGTATCGAAATTACAGGAAATTCCAACTTAGTTTAAAAGACAATATTAACTGGAAATTTCGATGCATTTATATGCAATCTAACTGCTTTCGTACAGCGACAAGTTGCTTAAAAAACAACTCTCTACTGCGTCTCTGAAATTTTCTCGATACCAGCACTCAAATCTCTAATAAATTGTAAAACAAAAATTAAAGTAATGATCTAAAGGTCAATTGCATAAGGAAGTAAGATTTTCTTATGGGTTTTTGCTTCAAGCCTAAACTTTTTTTTTTTTTCAGCTCTAACGCGAAGCCGTCGTAACCAAACCTTTCGTTTGTGTGTGTATTACGTTAGTTTTTTGCTTTTCGAAGCTTTCTTTTTCTTCTTTTCTTTTCAGTTTTTTATAATCAAAAACAAGTTCTCAAACGCCAAGTGATCAACCCGACAATTAAATGTAATTTGAATAATCCAGTTCTTCGTAAATAATACTGTTTTTACTTGGCTAGAATTATAATTTTCTTTTTCTTTACACGCTGTGTGTATGTGTATTTGTATGAACCCAGCAGGCAAATCTCTCCTGCAGGACATAGCCATCATTGATTCCATCTGGAATGTTGATGACATTGTCACGCATGCCTGATTGAAGGACAATGTCATCGTAGAAAGGAACTGTATAGTAAATATTCTTCACTCTCATTGACTATTTAGACTTTAATGTGATATTTGCTCCAGCTGAGTCAAAGTCCACCTTGGCGTAGTCTATGCCCATCGCGTCGTAAATTCTGCGCTCAATAACAATAACTGAAACGAAAAATAAATTCAATAAATAAATATTTTCGAAAAGCCATAACGAAAAGAAGAAATTGTGAATTCAGAAAAGAGCCACAATAAAATTTCCCTTAAATATACGCTAAACGAGAGGCCATGCGCAGATCTAAAGTCCTGCATTCATATATTTACAAATGTCAAGAAAACTTTCCATCGAAATTTCACGTATCCCAGATCCAAAATCACCCTAACGCAATCGATACTGTTAAGGTGACTTTTCCTGCTGGGTACCCGTCTGTATGTGTGCCAAATGAACGTACAACGGGTTCATTTCAATTTAACTTTTTTTTCCAATTCCAAATCAATTGCATTTGATTTTAAGTTTTCATTCGATACAAAAATGATTTCAGAACCAAAATACACGTAGAAAAAGTTCAGTTTAAACACGAAAACCCGCACCTACAGTGGCTCAAATCTGTAATCGGTCAAGAAATTAATTCAAATTTTGTGTAATCTTTTTTCCATGTTTTCTCTTCCAACAAATCTAAGGGAAAAACCAAATCAACTTGGTCTTTTTTTGCTCAGCACAATGTCGGGCAACTCAAAGTAAATAGCAATGCTAAAAGAAGAAAAACGATTAATCATTGATTGCATGGCCTATCTAATGAACTAAGTCTGGGTATATATCGGGACCTATGAAATTCAGGTTAAAATTAACCCATTTTTAACGTAGGTAACATTTAAATTTAATTTCATGAAGAGGTAAACTACAATAGTATGGGTTATCACTGAAAGTAGCAAAAGCAAGCTATCCTAGTGATGTGGTAAAGCAGTAAAATTACAAAACCAAAATACATGCAAAAAGCTTGCCACGAATCTTGCTACTTTACCACACCAGCGTTCTTGTTTTTTTGAAGTAGCATAAGAGCGTAATAGCTGCTGAAGACAGGGCTATCTTTCAAGTAAAATCTCCAAGCCAATCTTTGTTCGACGTCCTGTGCTGCGTTTTGTTTACCCTTTTAAAACCGCACAAATGTGGAACAAAAATTAAACAAAGGAATGAAAACCCAATAAAAAAAAGTTAATCCCAGATGAAGTAACGAAAATTATGAGTTTCGCGCCTTGCTTAATGTAAGAATAAACATATGATAAAACAGCTGATTTCATTATGCCACACACCTCGTACCAGGGCGTTCACTAAACTCGTGGTGCACACTGCTATTTTTCTACTTTACCACAACTTAGTGAATACCCATATTAACCCTAACAAATCAACTTGTAGAAAAGTATTTTTACTGTTTACTGTTAAAACAGGATATAAAAGAAAATATATTTTTAAAGAGTTGAGATACACAGGGATTTTTATGTTTTAGGTGAAAGTTTCTTGGCTTTTTACCATATTCGTATCGTTTTTGTTATTTCGATTTGTATTATTAATCCCATTGTTCAATAATACGTTTGAGCCACTGTAGTTACTGAGTGTATATTTCGATTGTGTGAGTGATCGATCATTTTATAAATATTGCCGGAAAAACGTTCGTCTCATTGCGGTCTCCAATTTAATGTACTTTCAATCGAACTCACAAGCAAGATATATAACTATTTGCACACATTCGATCTGGAATTTTTTATGAGAAAATATATATTGGGTCGTGAGGTTTCAATGACGTGCGAGGAGAGGAAAGGCGATCAATTCGTTCTAAACTACTTCTACTCGAAAGTCGCCAAAGATTCCACTCAACTAGATTTGACATTCAGCAAGCGCAGTTCGACTCTTATGACGCATTTTTTGTGAATTTTGTTTTTAACAAAATTTCGTGACTTAATTCAGCTTGCGGTTCTGAGCTCATGCATATACTTTTCATATAAAATTAAATGAGCAAAATTATCGAAAAAAGGCGATGAGTCAAAATTAAATTCATTTTTGAACTTGCGATGGGAAATAAATTTTCGCAGTGTTGGCTTTCAAATTTGTCAATTTGAATAACATTTTCTTTAATGTCATATGACTATATTCTTACATCACTCCATTTGTGAAATTAGCCAAAATATGTACATTTATTGTTTCAACGCGGCCCAGCGTATACTTTATGTGATTTCAAGCACACAAGAACATTCCACATACGCCAGCAGAACGCGATCAGAATGATACGATGTGTTAAACAATCTAATTAATGGTTGTCTCATCATTGTAGTCGCATTATTTGAAACAGAAAAGCGATGATATATTTTTGCTCTTAGTGATATTCATGGTCCGCAAAATCTTAGAGTTAAGTACTTTCTCAAATAGCCAAAATGAATTTCAAATGAGTTTGAAATTTTCTATGGAAAACCAATATTCGATCGAAGAATCGGAAAGTAGAATAATTTCGAAAACTAATTCTGAAAATCACTTTCAAGTACAAGCACGTAATGGCTCTACCATTCAAAAGCACTGAAGCAGTGTTAAACCAATTAAAAGCCACTTAAAAGCTCACTTCACATGCTACGATGCACGAGCTCGGTAGCAACCACGCAATTGACACTCATGATTATTTTTGGCAAGGACTACCATAAACTTTCTCCAGTAAGTTCAAAGCTGCCTGTTGCATTCGACCCAGCAAAAACTCCGACACCGATTACCATATGAATGAAGCAACGGGCTAACGGCTATGAGCACAAAAAGATAACAAAGCCACTCGTAAAAGTGCTGCACCAGTATCACAGAGCGTGCCTCCCAAAAAGTTCCGAAATCAGCTCGAGCCTGTGTGCTTGTCTGCCTAAAAAGCCAAAAAGTAAGCAAAGTCAAGTTGTGCCCATAAAATGTTGCAACTAATTGAACAACAACACAACAACAACAACAGCAACACCAACAATAGCAACAACAGCAACAATAAGAATAAAAGCAACAAAATCAACAAAAACAACGAAAACCAACGAAAACCGAAAAAGCAACAAAAAACCTCAATTTCGTTAGCACAGCATCACTTGGCGTATAAACTTCATCATCATAGCATATCATATGGCAAATGCATTTGTGCAATAAACGCCACACACAACACGTTTCCCGGGGTAGCAAGTGCAGCACCGGCAGACGGCAGGCGACGGGATAATCAAATGAGTGGATAACTGGCGCACAGATCGCCTTAATCCTTTTACCCACACACGAGTGTGCCCGAAACATCTGCACATGAATGGGCATACATATCTCATGCGGCACGTTAAGGCCCTGATTATAGTACGCAAGCGGAATCATGCAACATGTTCTACGAATAACTGCAATAAGCGTTAAGCGCGAATATCCAAAGAAAGAAAAAGGAACACACTAAAAATCGGCACAAAAGGCAGCCGGACACTTTCGGCTCGAAAAGCCAAAATCAGTGAAGAGTGCTCCACTGAAAATTTCGCAAATACGAGAGCAAGTCAATGCCGCATCTGCAAAAGAAAGAAAAAATGCGACCGCGTATGGTCGTGTTGCATTCGCTTCAGAGCCGTGAACTCCGTGCAATGTACAAAAACAAGTGAGGAAAGAAAAAGCGTCCCGAGTCGAGCCTATGAAAAAATGCGATTTTAAAATGCGATTCTCATCCGATGGTAAAAATTTCCCGCCGCGGTTTTTTTGTGTTTTTTTTTTTTTTTTGCACTGTTGCATGGGAAGCCGTAAACGATTGAGAATGAACGTCCATACATGATGCTCCAGTGGAATTACCATTTTTTTACGCATTCTCTTATTTGCCGAAATCTGTTGCACCTCGTTTTGTACCAAGGGCTACGTTAAGCGTTCGGAGCACCGGATGTTTTGGGAACAGTACATTCGTGTCAAAGTTAAAAGGATAAAAGGCTGCCGTCCTGCTAGCGGCCTTTATTTATTGGTTTCCATGTCTGCGTTGACGAGAATTATTTATGCCGCTTTTACTTTCGATTCTCCGCACTTAAGCCTTTCTATACTGGGGCCAAAGATACCGCTTTGCAACAAGTGTTAAGGACTCTCATGGCATTTTGAAGTGTCTCCTTGTCAGCATCATAATACGATTTTATTTACTTTTCCATTAAGTGCGAAGTTTTCGATTAATCAGATGCTCATGCATACCTTTGAGTAAATCTTTTTATTTTGTTTTTTTATTCTCCAAGAATTCGAAATAATGAGTTGCATTTTTTGGGTCTATAAATTCTCCTAAGCTACTTTTCACTTGCGGATTTTCACACAATTAATAGGTTTATTTTGAAAACTAGAAAAATTTTCTTAAGAAAATAAATAAAACGAAAACGTTCTTGTGAATAAATACTCAAAGTCAATGCAAAGTGGTGGCTACCCTCGAGAGTTATTTGAAATTACTTGAACCTGAGTAAATTCGGCGCCTTAACATATACTTTGAACCTGTTCAGTTAGTGAAGAAGCTTTTGTTCGAAGAAATTTTCTTGCTATTCCTGGTTGAATTTCGAACAACTTTTGCAATCTTCTTGTGAAACGATTACGGGAATCCCGCCAAATTGCTATAACTAAGCAAAATATCATAGTTGAGGAGGTAGGGTAAAGTGGGGTGGTTGTACGCATGGGGAGGATGTTTGGAAAATCTCTGATAACTTCTTTATTTTCCAACCGATTTAGAAGAAATTTTGTTAACTATATACGTTAAATATATGTTTACCATTTTTAGTTACCGAAAAAAATTTAAAAAAATTTTTTTGTACTTAAAAGTTAAAATGAAATTTTGAATATTAAAAAAAAAACCCAAAAAAGTCCACTTTTTTCAAGTTCAAATGCCTATAGCTCAAAAACTAAGACACCGATTGTTACAAATGATATATCGTTGCAAGGATGAAAGTTTTCTGCTTCATGCTAATAAAATTTTTTTTTTATTTAGACGAGCCGTTTTGGAGTTATTTGGAAAAATCTCGTAAAGTACCCAAAAAACACGTTTTTTGCCCATATCTCAAAAACTATTCTTTGGGAAAAAAACGGATGCCATTTTCGTGATCAGCGACCCCAATTTAGTCTTAAAACCATCATTTCGTCTCTGCTCTTTTTTTTTGTAAACTAGTGCAATAATTATGACATTCAATTTTTACCGAAAAAATCATTGGGCATAATTTGTTCTACGGAAACTTGAGATACACCAAAGTTATTGGTTTTTTATGAATTACCTAAAAAAAAGAAAAGCCTTAATTTGCAATTTTTTTTTTTAAATTGAGACTTTATTATTAATTTCTAATTTTTTTCAACATATTACAAAATATGACTTATTTTCTAATACTTATATTAAAATTGAAAAATATTGTAAGATTTATTTATAAATCATAGAATAAGTCTTACGTTTTGATTTTTAATTAAAAGTCAGAAAATAAGTCTTATTTTACGATACTTATTTTGAAATCGAAAAATAATAAGAGGGACACAAATTTTATCATTTTTCAGAAAACGCAAAAAACAAATTCCATCACAGTTTCAATCAAAGTAAGAAGAAAGGCATTGACGGGGTTTTTCGGCATTTTTATATATAATAAAAAAAACGGAATAGAATTGTTCACGCAGGTTGAAAGGTGAACTATGATCAAGTTCCATGTGTTAACTCAAAAATTACAAGCTTTGAGTTGTGACACCTTAGAAGAGGGTGTGCGATATGTACTATGACTAGAATCACTGTATACTGTCATAGGGTGGGTGAAACGGTTTTTTCCACGACCCCTTTTTATACCCGACACATTCTGTGTCGAGGGTATATTGCGTTTGTGTGGTTGTGTGTAACACCCAGAACCAGTCGAGATAGACCATACAAAATATTGTATATAGAAATGATCAGCGTCACTGGAAAAGTGGGCGTGGCAGAAGGGGCAGTTGTCATAAAGAAATCAAAAGTCGGTATATGGGCCCCCTTACGGTCTTAAATACCTCTTGATATTAAAACTTATTTGAACATGTGAGTCTGTGTCGGGTATTCAATTGTCAGGCTCGCCTGACTATAACACCTTTACTTGTTTTATCTAAGTAGGTTGGTGTTGGTCAACTCAACTGCTCAAAACGGAGCAGAAACGAAAATTGAAACGAAAAAGTATCGCTGTGTCTTTGACTTAGCAGTTATACTCAAAAGTAAAAACTGTCCTTTTCTTTCGCCGCACCAAGTTTTCCCCTCATTCGGCTCGCTCGCGGGGCGCAGAGCTTCCATATGTGCAATTTGCCCGTACGGACTCAGTTGGGCAACTCTAATCTAGTTGACGATCGAAAAATATCTTTTCCATAGAAAATTATATTTGTAATGATTTTTTCCGAAAATCGGGACATTAACAACCAACACTTAAGATTATAAGCAATTCAAAGTGGACAGAGCTCTTAAGGTGGCCACAAACGGGTCACCTGAGTTGGTCAAAACGCTATTCGCGGTCAGTGGAGAGCTAATCTATGTCAGATTTTAAATCCGAGTTAAAGTTCTCTTAAAATCCGCTTGGAGAAAGAAAACAATTTTCCTTTGATCATCTTTTTCTTCAATGATGATCTTCTAGGTCTTCACGCTTTAACAAAATCTAATGTTCTTAATTCTGAAACTTTAATTTTCATATCGGGAAATCTTCACTGATGTATGTATGTAAATATGTACGTCAGAATTTTCATAGAAAAATCGAAATAAATAAAACTACTAAAAGCTCGTTATACATTTTTAGATGCATGAACGCAAAACATGAGAAGAGTGGAATGCAATTTCCGGTAAAATGTGTCAAAAAACCTAAATAAAAGAAGTTGGAAGTAAAAATAAAAGCAAACAAGCAATGGACATTTATTGTCAGCAATTGTGCTGTGGTCCATTGCCGACGAATTAAAGCGATAGCAATGCTCTAAGGAAGACAAACGCTCAAACACTAATGGAGGGAGCCAACACAACTTGCTGCAAATGCACAATAAAACTGTTAAAGCAATCCCTCCAGCAGCAACAGGCTAGAATCCTAAATGTATGCTACGAAACTAAAACTATCCCAATTCATTCATTGAATTCGGAAATTCAATTTAGTGAACGTTATCTGCCGGCATTTGGCGTGCGGAACAAGTAAAATAACTCACCAACTGGTAGAACGACGAACAACCAAACAGGCCGACAGACAGACAGGCAGGCAGTCAAACAGACATAAAGACAGACCAACAGACAGACAGACATAAAAACGGAAAAGCAGGCATGCATACCAGAATGCGAACAGCAACAAACTTCCAAATAGATAAATGGACACACACACAAACCGATAGAATATTTCTATTCCATTTGGAAGAGAGATCGCTTGTCACCCAGCTTCAAGAGCATCCGCCTGTTGCACAACAAATCCTTATATATGTATGTGGACAATTCATTCATAAAATAGATTTCGGAACGCTGAGGCAGAGCGTGATGGGACAGGGTAGAGTATTGAGGAGGCATGTGGCTCGGTGCGGTTACAGTCCAACTTCATTTGGAGAAATGAAATCAATGACATAACGAGCGATGCTCGAAAATGTCGGCTGTATTACCGCCACTCACACCGAATACAATACAATGGAATGAAATGGAATGGGATGGACCGGAGTGGAGTGGAGTGGGATGCGATAGCAAAACTAGAATGTGAGCAAACGTTTGAGTGTTAAATTCAAATAGTAAAATACTGTGCACGTTCTGATTATGCTGGAGTTTGGGACGCATCGTTATGGCCTTCAACAATGATGGCACAAACAGCAGCAGCATGAACATCAACGTCACCGTAACTAAACATCTAAAACTGTTGAAACAGCGCCAGAAATTGCAGCAGCGGCACCGGCACCGGCAGTGGCAGTGCCAGCAACGAAATAAAGCTGTGGAGCAACAAGTGGCGTAGCTATATTCCATGTGCACACGGCACGGACGTCAGAGCGCTGCACACTTTTGTTCGTACGATTTGATGGCGTCACCACTGAACTTCAAGGCAACATCGCCGCAGTGAGATATTCCAATTCTGTGACTTTGGTGGAGATGGCGATGGAAAACGTTGAGTTGTCTACACGTTGCATTCGTTTTGTTGTAGAAGCTCAGATACAAATCACTGTTGTTGCCGCTGTCAATGCTGCATTCATTTGCGTTTCTGTTGTTTCGTATTGGTCGAGTTCCTCGCAATACTCGCTATTGTCCGTCGTCGCTTTTGTTTTTGTTTTTTTTTTTTTTGCATTGATGGAACTCGAAAGGGATCTCTCAGTTTCGCATGTTCGACATCAACGGCCAAAATATTATATTAGAAACGGCATCGATTCTTATATAAAACAAAATTTTAAAGAAATTTTTTTTGTCAGCTTCTTTACAGTATTCCAGTGTCCGTGTTGTTTTTAAATTTTTTCCACAAATTCCCCTCAGTGGTGCCCTTCATTCAGAGAAAGCTTCATTGGAATGCAATCTTGTAAGATATTCTGAAAAATGCGAGTGCAAATCGATATTCCCAGAGCTGATATCCTACGGTAGAGATGCTTGTTTAAGCATGCAAAAATGCGCGATAGATGCAGGATAATAAATTTCCAAGGATGCATAATATTGGAATGTCGTATTTTGTTCTAAATACATTACTTCTTAAAGAGAATTTGAGCAGATAACTAATAGAGATTTTACTTAGCAGTATGTGTTTCTTATCGTTTGTGCAAAATTAAATAATATTAAATTAATGGGTTCTGTCGTCATCAATGATAACAGTATCCGCATGATTTTGGGCAAACCTCTCGCTTTGTACCATTACTTTAGTTCTTACTTAAAATATGCTTTACATAAACCATCTAGTGTATGTATTGAGGGGTCTAAGCCGGACCTTTAATTGCGTGGGATGTGGAAAGTCGAATAGTGCTAAAGCTTTCGTTAGGTTCAAACTACTTTTTGTCTATTTCAACTTTTTTTGCTCCGCTTGTCTCAAAATGTGTTCAGCTTTTTTACTCCAAATAAAGCTTCATTAGGAGCAATGAACACATAATAAATATAACTATTGAATTAATGTTGTTTCAGACCTTATCGTTCAATGAATCTTCAAGTGTTTTGATATTTTCTCGCGTCAGCCCATTGAGACTTTCCTTTTCGTGGCTTCCTTTGCTGCTTTAATTGATCAAACAATAAACCTTTGACATTGCAGATGAAGACTTGAAAGTTGACTTCGAGGGTTGGCAGTTGGCTCTCAAGGAATATGGAACCAATTTAATTGCTGACTAGAAACAATTAATTACAGGGCTGCTAGATTTTTCTATATTGGACGCAGCCTTCGATTAGAACCATTTTGATTCCTCGTACCACTGATTTGCTCAAATATAAAAGTATCTGACCATGAATTCAGTAAAGTACTCTTCTGTGACTAATGCTAGCCGTATTTTGCCAGTTGCAACCAGTTTATTGCAATTACTAGATTAAATATTCAATAGAAAACGGCAACAAATATTTACCTTCGATATAAATAACTTAATTTTCTGATTTTAATTCCCGTTGTGGTGCTAAAGTGGGTTGCTGTTGATGTTGATGAGAACGCTGGGAGAAATCCATTAATGGGATTTAAAATTTTTGTTGACTTTTGGATACATACAAACACTGTAGAATCCGAGTTTAAGGGTTCTATTGCGCAAAGTCTTTCGAATATCCTTGAAAACCACTTTTCAGTGAGTCCTTTTTCGAAGTTTTATATCTCAATAGGAAATTAAGATAGAATAATAAAACAAATGGCGACTGATAGCTAATAAAACAAGAAATCTAAAACAAACCCCCCTATTATGAATTTCTATACGATAGACGATAAACGCTTGGAAGCGTATCGTATGAAATCAGTTTTGATATTATCGTTTTTACACGCCCGATAGATTTGCAATTGTGTTAGTGTCAGTGATGTATGTTTACTTTTTTTTTGAAAACAGCTGTTATTGTCAAATTATAACACATATTTTCAAAAGAGGTGTCAGTTGAATTTCAAAAATAAAAATTAAAATCCAAATGTTTACCTCAACATCGATTGCCTTTTTAATAACTCCAAATGAAAATGAGACCCGCATTGAGGCAGTCGCAAGAAGGCAATTAAGGGATGCTTCACTTTTTTCAATTGAGTATTTCGCAGCTAGAAAAAATGTCCTCTGACGGGTAAAGTTTGACCTCGACCACCATTCGCGAAATTCGCAAAAATTTGATTTTCACTATTTTGAATTGAGTATTTCGCAGCTAGAAAAAATGTCCTCTAACGGTTAAAATTTGACCTCGACCACCATTCGCGAAATTCGCAAAAATTTGATTTTCACTATTTTGAATTGAGTATTTCGCAGCTAGAAAAAATGTCCTCTAACGGTTAAAATTTGACCTCGACCACCATTCGCGAAATTCGCAAAAATTTGATTTTCACTATTTTGAATTGAGTATTTCGCAGCTAGAAAAAATGTCCTCCAACGGTTAAAACTTGACCATGCCCACCATCCGCGAAAATTTTGTGCTTAATAATAATCTCGAGTTTTAGAAGCTAAATCGAAGTATATATAAGGTATAAATAGATATCCAAGCTAGAACAACGAAAACGGCAGGAATTTTTTGTAAAGTTAATGTTTTAACATATTTTAGGCTGAGGAAAAGGTATGTGTGCAATTGGCTTAGCCGATGTAAACTGTTTTACTTGTTTTTTATTAAAATTTGTTTGTAAAGAGTAAAAAATTTTACAATTTCAATATTTTTCTGCGTATCGTACACAATTTTTCATCCGCTTGCATGCGTTTAAAATTGAACAGCTGATACGGTACGTATCGTATCGCAATACCATATATTAACGATATACGATAAACGCTAACTGTCAGATATAATACGATAAATTTCAATTCGTAATATGGCATAACAGAATGCAAGCGTTTATCGTGTATCGTATGAATTTGTAATAGGGGGGAAATTTTTTATTTCACAATAGGAAATTTTGCCACAAAAAAGAAAATAAAAATTAAATTATTTTTTTTCGGTGTATTTTTGCCACTTTCTGGCTTTTTTTTAAACAAAATCACCGAAAACATTGCTGACTTGTTATTACAGTCGAGTAACGGGTTTAATACTCGTATCAGAATAAAAAATGAATTCTATCACCTATAAAAACAAGTAAGGGTGTTATAGTCAGGCGAGCCTGACAATAAAATACCCGACACAGACACATGTTTAAATAATTTTTGAACCACGCCCAAAAACAGGACCAGTAAGTAAGAATATTCAAGAAGTTTTTAAGGCCATTAGAGGCCCCATATACCGACGTTTGTTAAATTACTTTATGAAAACCACCCCTTTTCCACGCCTACTTTTCAAATTTTTGTTTTTTGCAATTCTAATCGGAGGCTTAAATATACACTCGAATTCTAATTATAATTGAAATATGTTGAAAAAGTCCGATTTTGAGGCAGTTTTGGGATTTTTGTGACAGACCCTAGTACTGGAGGTACCCCTAAAAATGGTCCGATCGGGTCCATTCTCGAACCGTCGCCGTGAGCACGCATACTAAATTTTGTCAAGATAGCTCAACTCCTTCGATAATATAACTGTATACAAACAGACGGACAGACGGACAGACTGACGGACATGGCTAAATCGAATCTCCTGGTGACGCTGATCATTTCTATATATATTTTGTATGGTCTATATCGACTGGTCTGGATGTTACACACAAACGCAATATACCCTCGACACAGAGTGTGTCGGGTATAAATAGTTTTTCTCAAGGTATAGTAAACGCAAAAGAGTTACATTGGGGTCAGCGTTAGAATTGTCGTGCTGCCATATCGTAGTTTTTATATAAAAATTTGGTTTGCATTGGTACCATAGTTTCAAAGCCATGGATGAAATTTTCCGAGTTATAGCCATATTAAACTCATAAAAATATTTCACATTTTATGGAATAGGTAGGTTTTAGGAAATATTTCCAGTTTAATTAATGCGTGAAGTTCAGCTAAAAATCGTCACTATTTTTAAGTATAACTCATTGCCCAAATAAGTTAGGGGGATACTCGAAACGTACGGAAATGTGAAAAAAACCCATAGAATCCTACAAATTTATGATGTCCGATTATGATGAATATTTATTATCCAAGAAACCGTAAGGAATAGGAACGCACAGTGGGATTTGAGCTGCAAAAATAGGATTTTTTGAATATCATATTTTTATTCTAAACCATTGTTTTTTCATCTAAAAAAATTAGCTGATGTAAGAAAATGTTTTTTTTTCCAAAATTAGAAAAAAATTTACCAAATTAATTTTAATTTTTTCCTCTTAAATCCAAAACAGTTGCTTTAATTGAGATTTTTAGTAGAGGTGTCTCATAAAGAGGAAACTGTTTGACAAGAAAATATACTAGAGCATTCGCAAAGTGTGTCCTTTTAAGATGTGTGTCCACTTTAGACGAGTGTCCACAAGGAGAAAGTAGACTGTAATTTCTTCTTGAGGGGACGCGTCTATTAAGCGGACATTTTTCCCGTTCTCGTAGGCTCCCGCTTACGAGAAAGTACACTGCATAACATCAATAAGACGCCAAAAAAAATATTTTATAATTAGACACCATAATTGATAACTGCAATTCGAAATGAAAACCCTGAGTCGTGAAAAAAAATTTATAGATCCAGGAGACGTACTGCTAAGGGCCACCACAATTTTCCCAACTTTTGCTCACCTTCAATCTTTAGCAAAGATAAAATTCTGACAAAGATTGATTGAAATCGGTTAAGTTTCTTATATAGCTGCCATACAAAACTACAAGTAGAGGTCTATGGGGGAACTCCAAGGGGTGGAGAAATTACGATGAATTTTGGTTTATATCTTAATTGCCCCAATTAAGTCATGTATAGGTACCAATTTAGGATAGTGCTACTCCTTCCATTTCTTCCCGCAAGATGTATGGAGCGATCCCACTGTCGTATATCGCTTTTATGATTTTGTGATTTATTTTCATTTGATAATTGAATTCATCGACACTTTCAATTCCGTTGTCGGCAGAAAATTCAGAAAATCAATTTTGAACGCACGAAATTCTACCGAAAATATTTCCACCAATCACGTCGCAATAGGCATCAAAATTTGTAAAATGCAGCCAATACAAATTTGAGCTGAGGAGGTGGCCACCCACCGCTAAAGGACTTTCATATCAGCCGAGCTCGTTCGTTTCACTAGCTCGAAGAAGCTTCCAAGTCACTCTGCCGACATAATGGCCCACAAAAGTGCGGCGAAAATGCATAAAAGGAATTATTTGATAATGCACTCAACAGAACACTTGTCGGCTTTGAATCGCCTGCCCGTGTCGAAGACGCATCCATGGAAACAATCGTTCGGAAAACTGTTGGAGCATTTTCCAACTTTGAAATGCGTCAATTAGGAAATATTGTGCAGTTCTGAATTAAAGAATGTTTTCAGAATCAGCAATTGTTATTTTCCTTCTTTTGTAACAAACATGCTTACAAACATATTGCGCTGTGGAAATTGAAGAATTCTGATTTTCCATTGCACACACATATTATAGGAAATTTGAGTGCAATGCGTCATGGCGATCAAAATATGATATTCATATTTATATGAAACATATTAAATTTTTGCGATTAGCTCAATCAAAATTCTGTCAACATTTTGGATCAAAAACTTCAAAAAAATTATTCTTTTTAGTTGTATGCAGTTTTTGATAAAGATTTTTCTTGATATGACATATCTTAGCCTTCAATATCAATTAACATTTGTATTTTTGGAGAAATTTAATGGCGAGCGGCATGTGCATCAAGTTAGCTTGCACTTTTTCGAATTTCCCGAAAAAAATTATTGTGCTGTAATGTGCCCAGTTTGCGCTATCATGTGCCGTTTCGAAAAAAAAAAATCCTCAAGGGATGTCATTTTTATGAGGAGGTCCTTTTTTTCGTGTCAAGTTAGCTTGCACTTTTTCGAATTTCCCGAAAAAAAATTATTGTGCTGTAATGTGCCCAGTTTGTGCTATCATGCTATCTTTAACAAATCTGTAAAAATTTTCAAACGATTTAATGATGAAAATTTGCTGTTATTTTTCCTTACTAAACTGCGTACTGAGGAATACATTCACAAAATATCCCGCATCTAATTCTATAAAGTCAATCGAAGAACAGTAGGGCGATATGGATTTTTAAAATTTTTTTAACCGACTTTTTCCGTTGAAATTCCACCATGCTTCTGAAAACCCCTAATATACATACATATGTGTTTGCGAATTTTTTCCATATTTTAATTAAACTTTCTTTAAAATTCGACAAAAATATTTTATAGGCTCCTTATATAGGTAGAGTGCAGTCACCTGAAGTAGACTGTCACTTAGAATGGACCATTTGAATGTTTACTATGTTGTGACAGTTAAAATGTCAAACTAATATTACAGCCAACTTCATTGCGAACGTCAACAGAAAGTCAAAAAGCTTAAAGCTGAGCACACGTGTTTTTGTTTAAAAGCGAGCGCTTAAAAAAAAGTGAAAATAATCAGCGTTTTATAACACTGTGAATCTTTGTGCCTCCTACCAAATGTGCCAAAAACGAATTGTTAAACTTAAGAAGTATATTTCTTGTTAGTTTGGGCATTGAACTTCATAGTGCAAAATCATTTCGAAATTTAAATAGATGTTGGAATAAGTTTTGGTGGCTCACTTGAAATCGTATGATTCACCTTTAGTGGACCACTGCTTGCAATTTTCAGTAATATATATTTAGCATGGTTATGCATATAAAAAGACTTTGGAACAGTCCTTACTAGTTTTATGAGCTTTAATAAATTTTTTGGTAATATTTAATAGCATTTGGGCATGTCGTCCAGTAGTGCATCACCATCAAAGTCATTTTTACATGCAAACATTGTGACTCGGATAATGACACTGAATCCGATGCTGAGTTCAAAAACTTTTTTAGGTATGTTTTTTTTTAGAACGAAGTTCTTTATGAAACGATAGCGACAGGGGACCTAGTCGAGAAAAAGTGAAAAACCGCTATAAAATCCGCGTTACCTAAATTGAAGTTCGCAAAAAAGGGTATAATAACCTTTGCAAAAAGAAAGAAATATACATATATTTACGTAAAATGACTTGCTGATGCGGCCGAGATATTATACTTTTTTAGGCGACACTTATTTCCGACGATATCCCGAAAAAACAATTAATTATTAAATTCAGAAACTACACAGACACATACAAGCATAAATGCATTCAAACAAAACAAAACAATATGTGGTGCTGCCAGACTGAACGTTTTCAGAATAACTCCGATTAGTAGGTTGTTGCAAATATATAAGGGCATTTTAGGTAGCTTATAATTTTTTTGCGCTATCAAAGTATCCGTCAATTCGTACATAATTAAAACATATTTAAAATCATCGTCTGTACTGCGGGGGCTGCGGATGTAATATCGGTGTGAAAAATATCGATACTTTAAAACATCTTTATGTATGAAAATTCGCATTTTCGAGACTATCTCATTTGCGATGGAAAACCCTTTACACGTATGCTTTTTCAGTTCCAGTATATTCTGCTTATCTAACTTAGCACTTTGAGGGCTCAACGCTGTTAAAGTAAATTGAAAGGAAGTAACGAACTCACTACTTTGAAGAAAGGAAATCAGAGTTGAAATTTCGATGACAGGTCGACAGAAATATAGGAAATGTATGACTTAAATGCAACCCTGTGAGTCCGATTACTTGTAACAAGCGTATGCGTTCAAGTAGCGAAAGTAAGTCAAAGTACTTATTTGTTTTTATACCCAGCGTAAGCAGGGTATATTAGGGTATCTTGTAACAGCCAGAATAACGCTCCGTAGATATAGACATATATATATATATATTCTTGATCAGGATCAAAAATTCGATTTAGACATGTCCGTCTGTCCGTGTCCGGATCTCCTCCGAAACGGCTGGACCAATCAAGTCGAAATGTGGCACACAGGTATATCGGGGTCCGATTATGATCCTAACTAAAAATGGAAGACATCCGCTCACTGCCACGCCCACAAATGAATTTAATGTGTTTTCAGTAAAATGCTTGTAACTTGCGAACCACTCAACACATTTCATTGATATTTAGTGTACTGGTAAACTACGAAAAGGGACATATCCTGGGAAAAAATGGACGCCGCCCTCCGTGATCCACGCCCACAAATAAGGGCTTATCGTAACTTGTGAAGTAAAAGGCGTAGAAGCTTCAAATTCGCAACACAGCTTGAACAAGACGAATGAAAGGTGTAGGAAAAAATTTTATGAGGCTCGCCCACTGCCACGCCCACAAATGAAGATTTTTCGTAACTTCCGAGGTAAAAGGCGTAGAAGCTTCAAAATCGCAACATAGGTTGACAAAGGCAAATTAAAAGTGTAGGAACAAAAATTTATATAGCCCGCCCACTTCCACGCCCACAAATGGAGAATTTTCGTAACTTCCGAAGTAAAAGGCATAGAAGCTTCAAATTCGCAACATAGGTTCACCAAGGCGAATGAAAGGTGTAGGAAAATATGTTATTTGGCCCGCCCACTGCCACGCCCACAAATGAAGATTTTTCGTAACTTCTGAAGTAAAAGGCGTAGAAGCTTCAAATTCGCAACATAGGTTCACCAAGGCGAATGAAAGGTGTAGGGAAATAATTTTTGTGGTCCTCCTACTGCCACGCCCATAAATAGAGAAGCAAAACATAGTGCGCTCATAACATCGGGACGCTGGGTATTTCAAAGTCGGGCTTGACCGACTTTAGCTTTCTTACTTGTTTGTTAATAAAATTTATATTTGGACGGCGTTCTTTTAAGAATCCAAGTGTTGTTAAAGACATTCTGACATGTTACTCAAAAATACAGCAAAAAATTTCGGGTAGGTGCGTTTTTCGCGTAAGTGCATAAAATTGTCTGGAAAATAATTGAATGCAGCTAAGCAGAATATACTGTATCGCATTTTCGCTTGTGAAAAACAGTTGAAAACAACAAACAGCCGTCTTGTATACATATATTTTTCGATTAATAAAAACAATTGAGTTTTGCGAAAAACCTTGCTGCGAATTATATTTACTAACATTTATAAATACCATAATGAACTTCGTTCTTATCTGGTGTCCTATGACACAACTCAACTTGTTTTTTTGAACTTTCGACCGTTTTTTTTTGAAATTTTCCTCAGATGGTCCACTCTGAGCTGTGACTTTTTTAATAATTAGAATTTCGGTCTGATTTTTTACAGCATATTCTCAATAGGTTTAACTATCGAAACATGCAAAAAAAAAAGCAATCGATTTTAAGAAATGTTTACATAAGAATAACCCCTTAATACTTTTGGTTGTTGATATTACAAATCGTTGATTGAAAAAGTTTATTGAATTTTAATACTTCGATTAATTGCCGCAATCAAACAAATTGCTTACGAAAGCGAAAAGTGTGATACGCTGAGTTTTAACAACGAATTTGTTGTCCTGATTTAAAAAAAATTGTTGTATTAACATACAAAAGCTTTTCTTATAAGAAACAATCGTAACATGTATTTCCAAACCCAGAAGTCATTTTTGAGTTGCCAAAGAAGTTAATTGGTTTATATACCTATTAGGTTAATTTCAACAGATTTTCTCATTCTCGCACTCAGAAATTTTTTCAAATTTCTCGACACAACTTCACTGAACCACATTTCAAATAACCAATCCCGCAATTATGGCGGCCCGTTGCCTAGAAAGTGCAATGAAATCGCATGCTTATGGCATGTTAAGTCCGATGTCACGTAAAAAAAATTTCATTTAATTGCTTAATGAAGAGTCTTGATTCCGCTTTACGCACTAACTCACTAATTTCGTTGCGGAAAACTGCAAAATATTCAAAAATGCGTGAATAGAAGAACAACTTTTTCGAAATTCCACTTAAAAAATTTTATTAAAATTGCTGAGAGCATCAAAAATTTATGCTTACGAGTGCCAAGAATTTCCACGCACTGTGCAAATTATTTTATAGGACGTAAAACTCTTGGCAGAGGTACAGTTGGGCTTACGAATGTCCTTGCCTATAATCACGGTTACAATAAAGTAGTGAATATGAAATTGAAATCGCGATTGACGACATTCGACCCGAGCCAGTTATCATAAAACTTTTTAGATGTACTCGTATGAATACGGGTCTCCCAGTGAAGAACTATTCTGATCATATCTGCATAAAAGAGAAAGAATCCCTTCCAGACCTTCTATAGGAATTCAGTTTTTCCAATACAGTCATGAAATGTCCATATAGAAAAAATGACCGCATATTCGATTATAAATTTATCAAATTCATTCAATTATTTCGCAATTTTATTTGCCAAATAATAAACAGAAATACGAAATCTTTGAGACAAAAATAACAACAACATTTAAAAACATTTTTCCAAGCTTTTCCCTTAAAATTCATACACTGATTTGGCGGGATAAAACATGCTTTCGATAAAAAAAAAATACACAATTTCTGCCATGGGGAATGGAACTGCACCATTAGGTTTTTGAACTACAGTTACGGTTCCATACAAAAATTATTTTTAAATTTTTTACTTCGGTTTTCTGCTCATACATGAGTTGATAACTCGTATTCTGGACTGGTCTGAAAATTTACTGAAAATTGTGATATTCACATTAAAATTTACAAAATTAAAAAATTAAAGTATGTTTATTGAAAAACTTTTCCATTTTTTTTTTCATTTGCTTTTTGAGATATATATATTATGGTGGGTCAATTTGTATGGGTGAAAAAAACTTGATAGAGAGTATAGCACCAACGTAATCTATGGAAAAATCTAAGAAACTTTCCCGAAGAAACCATAGGTCTAAAATTAAAACAGACCCCTCCGCTTTTCGACCTTTCTTGTTGTGAGATATTCGAATTTTTCTTTATTCATATAAAAATTTCAATTTGCTCACACTTAAATTGAAAATTCAGAATATACCCAGCAAACATTCTGAGTCCTAATGGAATCATATATGACTCCTAATAGGAGTCGGAGCCCTCATAATGAACTCTTTTAAGAGTCTTAAAGAGCGTGTTTCCCCTCTTGCGAACTTCGTCTTATATGATTCTGAAGTCATACAATCAAGGAGAACATATTGGAGTCATATATGTATGACTCCTTCCGCACTCATATTTATGAGTTTAAAAAGACTCAATAATTTTGAGTGATACTCATAAATATGAGCTTCTTATTTTCTATATATTTCAGACTCATTTCGGGCTCACATTTCGGAGCACTCCGAAAATGTTTGCTGGGATGTGATCAAACTTAAGTTCAGTAGAGTAAAAGTTTTCCAAAATACATGCATAAGCTAAAAAGAAAATGCAAATAACTTCTTTTAAAATCATAATATTCGAAAATGGAATGAACACACCTTAACGACCTGGCTTTCTTGTACCTCGAAAGCTATTAAGGGGGTCTTCTCATTGAGCAACTTTTTGTTTCGACTTTTTTTTTTTTGCATTTATTTATAGCTTGGGTAGTTTTGAATATGCTCCTAAAAGGATTTTTTGAAATTCGAAATAGTTTAGAGGATATAGCCTTCTTTTTCGAGCAAGATCTGCGCTAAAACGAGTAATTTTTCCGTTGCTTGAAACTTTAAACGCGTTTATCTCGAAACCACGTTTTTCGAACTGGCGGCCATGATATCTCCAGTTCAACTGAACCGATTTTCATGAAACAAAGTGGAATCGGCGCAGAATTGTCACCATTCTCGGGTGAACCTCGACCATAATTTTAAAAAATTTTTTACTATTTTTTTTTACACTAAACTACAAAAAAAAAAGCCCGAAATTGAAATTTTTTGAATGGCCGCCATTTTGTCAAAAAAAATCACAAAATTAAGCTTGAGGTTCACCCGAAAATTACATCTATACTGATTATAACCCCGTTTTTTTTCCATTTCGGACGCTCCGGAGACCCAGAATCGTGGCCGCCGTGACGACACCTTTTTTTTCACCACCAACTTTGAAGTCTCATAACTTTTTGAACAGCCCACGTATCGAGGCAAAAAAAATTTTTTTATTTACTTTGAACCTTTTTTAATACAATAAATATAAAAAGTTTTCAATTATTCTTTGCGTTTTCAAATAAGATTTTTTTTAAAAAGGGTCCAAAAACGGGTTTTCAATGAGAAGACCCCCTTAACTCATTTCTCGCTTATGCCGACTTAGGCTACTATTCCATATTCCCCGAACAGAATAATCTTTACGAAATTTCGGAACTAAAACAATATACTTATATTCATATTATTTTGAGTCGCATTATTGACGAAATGAATATGGATGTACTATATTGCAACACGAAACGTATCTCCAATCAATGGGAAATTAAGACGAACAATTCTAAGCAGCATTTTATATCGCCTTTCCTACGCAATTTTTCGATATAAGTGGACAGTGGGAAATAAATATAGTCATTTACATAGATCCAAACTAAATGAGGAAATGCTCCAATCCCTTCTGAAACGAAAACAAAAATCAAAAGGTTAATGTCCTCGAGAGACTTTCGAGTCTCAAACTTCTAAAAAAATTTGTAGTGAAAAATGCGAGAATAAAAACGCACATCGAAATTAAAAGGGGTCTCGGCAAACAGTGGTGGCTTATGTACGTGCATTTGAACGCCGAATACATACCGACATGGAAGCATTGAGCATTCAGCTAGCTTACATTGCGTAAGAAAAGGAAACATAGGGGCCCACGCACACTCTCTGAGAGCTATAGTCTTCAACGTCTTCTATAGTTTTTGCTTTCTGTAATATACGCCTGTATGTATGCTTAATTAATTTTTTCTAAAAACTTAAGCACATGTGCATTTGCTACCAAAGAAAAAGAATGCCAGGCATGGCGAACACATTGTGAACAGTGTACATGCGTAACCGAGAATGTATATACATATATATGTATATATATTTATATGTGCATATATGTAGAAGCAAACACATGTTCATGAATGTGCAAAGAAATGATTATGGAGAGAGCCCCTCTATCAGCATAAGCATGTAAATATGCAATGTGCGTGACGAGATTCCCTCAACTGATGTGCCTTTAATCGCGGGGCATTAAGTCGTCAATTTTTTTGGCACAATAATAAGAAAACACAGCTCAAAGAGAGGAGGACCTTCGCAAAACCTTTCTGGCCCTTTTGAGGGAGACGAAATTGTTTGTTTCCGCAAAGTTCCAAACCCTTTTTTCCTTTGAATTGTGGTAGTTGTACTTGGAAACCATCGCATATTTAAAGATCCAGGTAAAAACTATTAAGTCCGCTATAGCGGACTATCTTAAATGAATACTTGAATAGTTTGCATAATCCAATGAATTCGTGATGATAAATACTTACATTTCATTGGTTATTGAAAAATTATTGAGTACATGTCATCTTACACGGTTAGGCGAAAGTTCCTATTATTGAAAAAAATGATTTTAACATTTATATTTGTGAATCAATAGCGCCTTGGCAGTGACTAAACATTCTGAATTTTCCAAATCTTCAACAAAATCTCTGAAACAGTCGTCGAGCTATGGTAAATTCGACGGACGCATACCTTACGATCGGGGATTTCCCCAGTAGACGGGAGCCACACAAGGAAATGTTAATGTGAAAATCTTTATAAGAAATTTTGAATAGATATCTGGAAAATGAAATAGCATAACCTCACTGGGGTCTCGGTAAAAGGTAAAGATATATGCAGGATATAGATTCATATATGTACATATTATATATGCACGGTTTGGCCAACTTTACGTTCCTATTTCTTTTATTTTGGAACAGGAACAAGTTTTTGTACAAGTACCTTAATCTTTAAATATACTATCCCAAGAAATGCACATATTTATGTACCTCAGAACGAATGAAATATTACCACATCCCCGCGGTAATTAAGATTATACCAACTAGTGCCCGACTAATCCAAACTAGGAGGAATAATAAAACAGATTTCTTTCGATAGACGTTTAGTTGCTTCGCAGAACATCGTCGGCTTTCTTGTATAAACTGTTTTGAGTTCTCACAGGTCACCCTCTAAGTAAAACAGGTGTTCTCGCTTTTAGTGAATTGAACTCCTTTCTCTGCAGGGATATTTCGAGCTTATGCCAATGAATAGATTAAGTTCAATTTCTTTTCAATTTCCTTTAATATAGATATTTTTGCTAACGATTATAATTGGGTGAGCCCGCCTTGTTGTATGTTTTCGTTAGAACGTTCTCCCCCTCTTTTTTAGAACGCACAAAACATTGGAAGTTAATAGAGCGGCTTCCTCGATTGAATATTTTATTTTGCGTAGTTTTAATAGCTATGGGAAACAACAGATTGCTAAGAGAACCATTCGGCTTTACCGCAAATAAGCTTATTTTATTTAGCTCTTTTGTCGCAAGTCACAGATACATTTTAAGTGCTATCGGTCAATCTTAAAACTGTGTCAAAATTAATGGTTCCGACGTTTTTGAAATCAATGCCCTTAGTCTTAATGTTTTCCTTTCAAAAAATTGTCTCATGCCTAGCAGAAGCATCGCTTGCAAATGGTTGCCCAAGAAATGCTCTTCACTATTTGATTCATCTTTATACTGTAGGTCCTCACGTCACCCATCAAAAAGCACTAACGTCAATCAAAATTGTTTCATCAATTTACGAGCAAGCTAACAATTGATTGAATATACCCAGTAAAAAATGTAGGAGCCAAGCCAAAATCGAGCAATGAAAGGAGGAACGACTTCTTCATCCATTCGGAGCAATACGAAATCGGAATAAAATAAAATTCAGTTTTATCTTAAACTTGTTAACGAACCAAAATCCCCGACTTTTGATTCGGCAAAGAATTATTACTCAATTTTTGCTCTTTCAGGAGATCAAAAAAGATAACTCATTTTGTGCTATTACTCTTTCTGTCCTCCATTTCGAGGTTGAAAGGAGTACTCTGTTTTATCTCCTTTAGGAGCTCAAAAGTATTACTCGTTTGTAAGGACATGCAATGCTAAAAATGAGTACGAAATCTAAGAAGCTCGCAGATTTTTGGCATAATCCATTGCTACAAAAGGAGCACTCCAAGCTGAATCTTTGGATGATCCTATTTTTAACTAGGTACCTAGTTCTGTTACTAAAACTATTTTAGTTCATGCATGTAAAAAGACTTCAAGTACAAAAGAGGTCCTTCAAAATACCGTGTTCGGAAGATAGCTAAAGTTTTGAATATATCATAAAATTTTGAAAAGAGCAAAATATATTTTTATAATTTTGGATATTTGACAGTGAAACATTTCTATAGTTCCTTTTCTTTCTCGTTTATAATAGGCTTAGAACGGATCGCTGAGGAGTTCATGGGCCGCAGGAAATGGAAGCATTTTCAAGAAATTCATACACAAAACCACATGAGTATAGAAAGCCAAACAACAGCAGAACAAAACAATTTGAAAGGGAGCGTCGAGCAGGATCCAATAAATTTTCACGAAAGCCAAGACAAAGGCTTCAGTGCATATCCAATAAAGGAGAATCAAAACTCAAAAGCGCTTGAAGAGATATCTTGCGAAGAAAACGAAAACGGAACAGATCATCATAAGGAAGACTACGAAGAGGAAATCAAAATTGGAAGAGAACTTGTAAATAACTCAAAAGGTAAATATGTATATCAATAACACTAGCTTACAACAACAACAACAAAAAGAGCAGAGAAGAAATTGTGGTTTTTTGACTAAATTTGAGATATACGCAAAACTTTTTAGTTTTCGCCAAAAATCTCGAAAACTGCCCGCCTAAATAACATAAAATTTTCGTCAGTCTAAAGCAAAATGCTCTCCTTTTTACAGATAGGATTCATATCTTTCGTTCTTGGAGCATGGAAAAAGTAAAAATTTGTATAGTGATTAGTTCAATTGTTCAATATACCACTGTGTCCAATATAAGCACTACCAAAGCACTCCTTCTCTCGCTACGCCCCTGCTCTACGATCGAAAAAGTTCGAGAACCGTTGATCTACACTATTATTATAATAGAGGAAAGATTTATACATATATATTTATGTGACGAATAAACTTAAAAAGTTATTGGCCGATCCGTATGAAAACTTTGATAATGTAACTGAAAGTGTGAGAAATTGTTAGGAGAGAGAAAGAGAGAGAAGGAGAGAGAAGGAGAGAGAAGGAGAGAGAAGGAGAGAGAAGGAGAGAGAAGGAGAGAGAAGGAGAGAGAAGGAGAGAGAAGGAGAGAGAAGGAGAGAGAAGGAGAGAGAAGGAGAGAGAGAGGAGAGAGAAAGGAGAGAGAAGGAGAGAGAAGGAGAGAGAAGGAGAGAGAGAGAGAGAGAGAGAGAGGAGAGAGAAGGAGAGAGAAGGAGAGAGAAGGAGAGAGAAGGAGAGAGAAGGAGAGAGAAGGAGAGAGAAGGAGAGAGAAGGAGAGAGAAGGAGAGAGAAGGAGAGAGAAGGAGAGAGAAGGAGAGAGAAGGAGAGAGAAGGAGAGAGAAGGAGAGAGAAGGAGAGAGAAGGAGAGAGAAGGAGAGAGAAGGAGAGAGAAGGAGAGAGAAGGAGAGAGAAGGAGAGAGAAGGAGAGAGAAGGAGAGAGAAGGAGAGAGAAGGAGAGAGAAGGAGAGAGAAGAGAGAGAAGGAGAGAGAAGGAGAGAGAAGGAGAGAGAAGGAGAGAGAAGGAGAGAGAAGGAAGAGAGAAGGAGAGAGAAGGAGAGAGAAGGAGAGAGAAGGAGAGAGAAGGAGAGAGAAGGAGAGAGAGAAGGAGAGAGAAGGAGAGAGAAGGAGAGAGAGAGAAGGAGAGAGAAGGAGAGAGAAGGAGAGAGAAGGAGAGAGAAGGAGAGAGAAGGAGAGAGAAGGAGAGAGAAGGAGGAGAAGGAGAGAAGGAGAGAAGGAGAGAAGGAGAGAAGGAGAGAAGGAGAGAAGGAGAGAAGGAGAGAAGGAGAGAAGGAGAGAAGGAGAGAAGGAGAGAAGGAGAGAAGGAGAGAAGGAGAGAAGGAGAGAAGGAGAGAAGGAAAGAGATGCAAAGAGAAGGAGAGATAAGGGCCTTGAGGACGTTCTCTTTTACAGGCAGTGATGACCTCGTTTTTAACTCTTTTGTTTTGCGACATGGCGAACCTCACAACCAGTGATGACCACCACTACAGACAAACGTCCGAAAAATGTTAGTGTATAGTACAACAAAAACATAAAAATACAAAAACTAGCTTCTCTTCTGAAAAAAAGCGGCACAGAGCCTACTCGTTCGGTATCATTTTTAAAACTCTCTCTTCATATACGTACACGAACTTCTATTTTTTGCTTCTCTTTTGCCTTTTTGAATGCCTTTTGGGCATGCCTGCTCACAACGAAAAGGAGCTGCTCAAGTTCACTCTCCGGATCCTTAATTTCTCTCACACTTCCTTAAGAGTGCTTAGTTTAGACAGTTTGGTAATGTTTAGAAATATCTTAAGATTGTACTTTATTTTCGAATAAACTAATTAAAATACCCGCAATAATAACCATAAGTTGAAAAAAATAGGAAAGCTCTGGGCATCCTGAAACAAGTACTCAGGGCCGTCCGAAGGTCATCCACTAATCACCAGGCAGCTCGTTTCAACTTCGCCTACAAAACGCCTTAAGGCGGACATTTTACGTTTGACTTTGAAGCGCGATACTACTTTACCATAGTAATTTAACTCAAACACCTTCATATAAAATAATTTCATTAAATCTGAGTTCCTTACGCCCGATTGCGCCAAGCTGTTTTAATAAAACTTAAATGTCTTCAACACTGCATAAGAACTTCGAATGGTTAAATTTTGAAAATATATTCTTTTAGTGTTCATGCCAGTTTAACTCAATCAAATACCTTTGGTATAATTTTTTTTTAATTTTCCTATAAAATTCATTCATTCAATTTAAACCTTCAAAAAGTTTAAACAGGGTTGAAGACTATAAGCCTAAATGCCAATATTTAAAGAGCAATCCAAGGACATTCTACATACATATGCTATGTATGAATTGTCTTAAGGAATCTTATCCTTAATCTGAGATAAATTTTATTATTATGAATATGAAATTTTATTCATTTATACAATGAAAAATTCTAAGAAAAAATATTTTCAGACACTGATTCAAACAATCTTAACAACGCATCACACAAGGAAGACAAAGACAGGGAATGCAAAGATAGCCCAAACGGCAGTCCGCTTAAATTGAAAACTGACATCACAAAAGGAACGCCTAAAAACCGGTCCAGTCCTAGGACGTCTCCACTGCCAATTGAACCGATTGATTGGAAACCGGATGAAAAGTGCAACTTTTGCATTCACGGAAAACTGCTCACTGTGAACGAAAACGGTGAACTGGTGGCCGAATCAGGCCCGGCTATGTCGGAAACAGATACTCAACGCGTGAGTGGTTTCGTGTCATAATGTACACCGAATAAAAATAATATCTCGATTTTATTTAGCTTGAAACCGACACTGATTCAGACGGCGGCACTACCGAAGGGGGTTCTGTTAAAGACAGCAGCAGTCGTTTGAATTTAAATAAACTTCTTACATCACGTCAGCGAGATTTTCCCGGTACAATGGCCTCAATTAATTCGGTGGCACCAAATTTAGCTGCAATTCAGTCGTTATCGGGGCAATATTTTCAGAGTGAGTTCAATTGATTTTCCATGAAATTCGAAAATGAGCGTTTCTTCTCTTTTCTCCACGCTTTAACGCGATTCGTCCACTTAGATATAAATTGGCTTCAATTGGCTCAGCAGACATCTCAGCAATTGAGTTCAACAAACACAAATACCTCAGATGTATCGGCTGCAGCACTTAGTCCTTCGTTGAAGGACTCACCGAGTCCCAGTGATGTTACCGGTGAACAACCATTAGATCTAAGCTCTAAACCATCGCCCAATTCATCAACCAGCGGTGATCTTAAGGCAATCAGGTAAATGAAAATAAATAAATCAATCGGAACGTCTAAAAAAAATTCGGAATTTCTCGTTAAACATCCTGTGTCTTTCGCATCTCGCAAAACATTGCTTTTTTCAAGCATTATTCATAACTGGAGCCCAAAAGAGGCGAAGGTGCTTCACAAACTGCTCTGAAATCTGCATTTTTCGAGATATTGTAATGCAATTTGATACAGCGTTCTCTCTCGTTGCGGACACTCCTCTTAAGCGGATATTTTTTGGGAATGCTCTAGTAAATTTGCTTCTCAAAAAGTTTCCTCTCAAGCGGGCACCTCTGTTAAGCGGACATAAATATTTTAAGGTCCCGCAGGTGTCTGCCTAAGAGAGAGTAGACTGTATTTGAACATACTTTAAGGCAATAAATACTTATGCATAATTTCCAAAAATTCGAAAAGTAGGCGTGGCAGAATGGCGTTTTTCGAAATTTTTCTCCTTCACCGGAATTCCCAAAATTAAAATGGCACTTGAACGAATATTGGCACTTATGCTTCTTCTATCGGCATAAATATGATCTCCACAATTTTTCTGGAACGGCCCATTTCTAAGGGTACCTCCAGTACTACGTTCTCTCACAAAAATCGCAAACTGCCTAAAAATCGGAGTTTTTCAAGATATTTAAATGAAATTAGGATTTTCAGCATATACTTAAGCTAACTATAACACCCTTAGAAGCCTGTCTTTTTATTTTTTTTTTATTTTAATGGTATAGCGTAAAGTGGGTTTTTATTTATTTTTTTTTTTCAACACGCTTAATAATATTGGGCCTGATTCATGATTAGAGTTCAGTTCTTGCTCTCGTGTTCAAAGGTTTTTTTGTTTTTGATTCCCAATGTATATTTCCTGCTCATTAAAGTAAAGTTCATTGGGGATAGTCTACCAATTTCTTCATAGGCCAAAAGAGAAACAAACTCCAAGATGATGTAGAAAAATGAAATATATAGGTAGGATACTTCCATTTAAAGTGATCCCAGAAAAAGCTTCAAATGGAATATAAAACTCTCTTCAGTTTAAAGTTTAAACGCTTTAATAAAGCACGGCATCTCCACAACAGCTTCTGAAATACATCAATGTTTTTATGGACGAATATTCTCAGTTTGTTATAACATATTTCAATACTTCGGTACAGTGAAAATGCTTACGAACAGTCAAGGTTATTCGTCTTGAGCCGACACAAGCACAAATAATTATAATTTTTAAAGCTTCGTGCGGATGCTCTCCGAGTTTGAAAATTTAAAATTCATGCTCCCCAAAATATGAACAGGATTTTTCATATCGAATCTCATGAAGATATCTCAATTCGGCAAACAGGCAGACTCTTCTAGTGTTGCTTATAAATATTTCCAATTTATATTTTTCATGATATTTTCTAAATATTTCTCATGATCGGATTGCATGGGCGAAAACGAAATCCAGTTTGAAATTCCCCCGTTGCTCGTCCTGCAACTAATGTTGATGTTTTTCGAGTAACCACATCGTTTCGGCAAAGCAGACAGCTACTCGTAGGTACGTACAGACCTGGCAAGGAAATCTGTGCAAAACGGTCCAAGGCAGACTATATAAATTACAAATATTTGTTTGATCAGAGATTCCGAAGAAATCTCAGATTACAGATCCGAGAAGTTACTTTTTCGAAGGACCAAATATTCCGACTTGCCTGACCGCCGAAAAACCCTTAAAAGGGGTTTGATTTTATCTCAAATTGGAACACCAAAGCAATTGAATTATTTTTTGTAGATAGATAGAAATATTCAGGTTCGTACTTGGCTACATGGGAAAAACGATTTTTATTCGCTTAAATTTTCTGCCCGATTGCATTTGCCCTAAATTTGTTAAGCCCTTATTGGTGAATTATTTTAATTGTTAAAGGATATCGCGCTATCGTTTTTAACTATTCAAAGTGCCAACGCCTGCGACTTGACAGGCACATTCATGCAGTCAGACACAAGCGACTAGAGGCACCCTTTCCCAACAATGGCCTCGGCATTGCTGGTGCATGCTTTCGGGGACACAATCAAAAAGCTCTTCACAAAAATCTGACGCTGCAAATTCGGCTCTTCGAACGTTTATTATTATTTTTTGTTCTGCTTATGTGGCAACAGTGGCACTGGCTTTCACGTAGCTCGTCGTTCACCGCCCGTCGTTCGGCTCCCTCCTACGGTGGTGGTGTTACGTTCGACCGGTTAATGGGATACGTTTGAGCTGGCGCTACAAATACAGAAGGCGCAATCGGAGGAACGTCCTGCCGCTCTTCACTCTGCGCACCAGACAGAAATGAGTGCATCATATCGATCGTTTTTTCTCGTTTTTCTATGCACTTTTTTGCCACACGTTTTTTTATAATTTTTTTTTAATTTGTTTTTTTTTTTTTTTTTTTTTGTTTTTTTTATTCAGAGCCATTTTCCATTTTCTCATTTTTTCTCTTTTTCATTTCGGCACTGCAATACGAAAAATTCATGTAAAAAATACACGAAAAAAGCGCACGACCGTAATAACCATCACGCATACATCTTCATTTCATTTTTCATATTTTGTCATTTCAATAGGAGGAGGTGGTGCGGTGGCCGGCGAAAGCCGAACTCACACTAGGCGCCAGGTAGTGCGAGTGAGCGAGCAAGTGTGTTCGGTGCGATGAGGGCTGCGTCAAGTGGCCGAAACAAGCGAGATAGAAAAACGAACAAAAATGGGAAAATTTAGGTTTCGGATAAAAAAAACACCCGTGCCAGCTTTCCCGTGCTGGGACACATTCATATATACTTACATACATATGTATATACAAATGTACATACCTTTAGTACTTGTTCTTCCAAAAATGCAACGCACTGCTGCATGCTCAGTCACGCACACTTGCGCTGAATGCAATCGTATTTAACTTGTGTGCATGTGTTCTTTTCCGCTGTGACTCGTTGGTGTGTGTGCGTGCATATGTGTGAGTTTGATATTAACGTCCGTAAATGCGTTTTTAATTTTTTGTTTGAGTATCACATGCGTACGTTGGTGTGGTTTTTTTTTTTTTTTTTTTTTTTTGCACAAATAATCGTGGAGTTGGCTATTTGGATGCACCCCTTCAGTTGCATTTATATACCTATGGATGTAAGTGAAGCGTATGCGTGTTCTGAGAAATTAATTTTTGGGAAGGTTTCCGATTGCATGCTTCGATGACAAACAGCATTCAAAAAAGACCGCAGGCTCGGGTAGCAATGAACGATTTTTTCAAACAGATCGAAATTAGTTTAGCTTAGTTTAAAAGGTTTTTCGCAACAAACCGTATCCTTGCAACATGTATCCCGAGCACATTTTCCCAATTAAAAATTTGAAAAATGTAATTCTTTCCCGTCACCGCGACTTGAAAGGAATCGGTCAGTTCAAAATCCCCTAAGGTCAAATTTTTTCCAGCATACATTTTTATTGCTAGAAATGTTCCTTTCAGTTAGATACATTCATAGGTCTTTTGGAAAAGGACTGCGTCAGTTAAAACATCCCATACTCATTAATGTTGAACTTCCCGATTAAAAATTTGCACGCCCGCAACACGCCCGAAATTCAACGCGCGCCCGTAACGAGTAAAAATGTTCAAAAAACGCTCCCGCAGCACGCCCGAATCTTTCAAAAAGAAGCCCGCAACACGCCCGAATCTTTAGAAAAGAAAGATTTAAAAAATAGATTAAAATTCTATTGGACTTTAAAGTTATAAACGAAAAAAGTCCAGTCATTCCGATTTGGTGAACACATGACTAGAATTCGAGAGTTCCGACGCTCAAATCCCACAACAGGCGAAATCAAAAGCAAGAAACAAACATTTAAAAATACTATTTGAAATTATAAACACGGAAAAAAGTGCTTGGAACTAAGTTCTTGAGCACGCTGGACTTGTTGTAGACGTGTTTTTGAAAATTTTTACTCGTTGCGGGACCGTTTTTGTAAGATCCGGGGATGTTGCGGGCGTGCTGCGGGCGCGTTGCCAGATTCTTTTCTAAAATTTCGGACATGCTGCGAGTGTACAAAATGAGTTCAAATATTTTTACTTGGGTAAGGATAAAAAATTCGTTTAATTCCATTGGTTTAAGAATGAAGCAGTTTTTATTTGATTCCAAAAGAAATCTATGTTTCTAGTGACTTGTGAGGAGTTTCGAAATGATCAACTCATTTTTTAATATTTTAGAAACTCTCTTGAGTTCCAAATCTGCCCACACACGTTTCAAGAAATCCATCAATCGATTGAAACGACAAAAAAAAACATAATATCAAAAAATGTTAAAAACTTGCATTCCATTTCTCAACCACAGCCACAGACAAAGAAATTTTCGGCGATTTCAAACGATGAAAATTTCCTCTAATTTATGAGGTAAAAAGAGATTATATTGTTACTCAAATTTTCACCGAAAGCCTTTAAATAAATAGTTATGGATATGCTGAAATATTTATTATTTATTTAATTCTTCAGTCCCGCCTTCTAGCCTAATGTCCGCCTCATAATTTCTTACCTTTTATCCGTTCCTTTTTCTTAGCTCGTTCTCATCTCATTTCCACACCTTTTATGCGTTCCAGCATTTGTTTCTCCTTTTGTGTCTTTTATGCATTTGTATGTATGTATTATATGTATATGTGTGTGATTAATGATTTTGTCAGTGAACCTTGGCGAGCGTTTCAGCTCTGGAGCTTGAACCACGTACACAAAAAACCAAAAAAAAACAAAAAAAACAAAAAAGCGAAAAGGACCGAAAGGGATTGTATGATTTTGAAAGTCGTCTAATGAACTTCAAAAACATGTTGGATGTCACTTGTCGCTTGTCATCTTTTGTCTGCAAGAACAGAAAAGGAATGAAAAAAGCGAAATATTCAAAAGAGAAAAACAAAAAAGTCCCCAAATGTTGACTCTGACTGCATCAGACATTTAAAAAGCACTCATCGCCAGGCTCGGCAGGAAAGCCCGTCAAAAAAAAAAACGCATCCATCTGAAACGCGACGAAGTGTGGTCCTTGCCGAATTTTTTTCCTTCTTCTTTGCATTTCGACTTTGTGCATTTTCTTACGGGGACGAGTTCAACAAAAAAGACCAAAAGAAAGAGGACTAGCCTTTGTTAATGTTGTCACTCCTTGGAGTTACACTAAGTATTCTGTCGAGACTGTTTAGTGTGAGGTGCAAATGCAACGCTCGCTTGCATAAGTAACTGTCAAGAACATTAGCAAAAGGTTCTAAGAGGCGAATTACCCACTGTTCCTACACGACAACGGTAGGCAGCAGGCCTTGTTTCGGATGCATAAAAAAAAAATGAAAGCATTTTTTTAAATTTGAAGGAGGCTGCTATGTATGCAAAATGTAATGCTCCTATGCCTCAAAAACAATCCAAATCCTTGCTGCGCTTAGAACGAAACCAAGTCAAAGCATTTTCATACTGAAACAAACTTGAATAAATTATTTTTTGTATTTTAACAACAATTACTAAGTTGTACCGGATATTATGTTGTCCATCAAGCTCTCGAGACTGACTTATTGACTATTTACAAATCGACCATAATTTGCGAGAAGGCTTGCGTTCGACTCCCAGCTGAGGTCGTGGATGTTGTTCAGTTTTTCTGTTCTTCTCTTTCGATTTCAATTTTTTGTGATATGACAAAGGGCCCATGTGAGGCCTAAGATCTGTCACCCTTGATAGCAGCCACGCCAACCAACCAACTAACCATATTTGGGTAATTCCACTGTGAGGTGACATGACGTCACAATCACATTTTTGGATTAAGTTCAGAAATGAAACAAACAAAAAAATTTAATGAAAACTTTTAATAAAAGTTAAGCAATTAACTTTGATTTGAATGGCAATTAAAAGACCGTGACGGGGATGACCAATAGGTCACAATAGGACGTGGAACTGGCCACGTTTATACTTATAACGTTTTATGCTTTTCAATTATGTTCAATGCATTTTCTTTTCTCAAAACATTTAAATTTCTTTTAGGCCAAAACTTTCCCGTCCTGCATCTGGAACTGGCCGTCAGCTCTATAGCAATGAGGATTTGAACAACGCATTGCAGGATTTATTAACTGGTAAAATTGGTCCTCGTAAAATGGCAAACCGCCATTGTGCACCCAAACCAAACTTGCGCAACAAAGTGTTCAAGCACGAAGCTGACGGAAGTCTTTTTGGTGCGTCCCTCCTCCAGTTGCAACGTGAAATGGGAATTGAGAACTCGGATGAAGATGGTGATGCGGATAGTAACGCCTCTACTCAACTGGTTGCTGATGGACAACAGAACTTTGAAGAGGCTTCCAGAGCAGCAGCGCTTAAAAAAGTTTGCGCAAATAATGGCAATTTATCTGTAATAGAAGGTGATATGCCTTCGAATTCAAAGACTATTCTAAGCATTGCCAACAAACTCGAGAGAGAATCTTCTCCTACGGTCGCTGAAGGTCTTGACCAAGTACCTTTGGCGTCTGCTATGGTCGATAAGAAAAGACTGCTGCAAGTGTTTTATCTTCTAAGCAGAAGCTTTAGTGGACTAGATGATAAAGTTCCACTCCGAGATTTATTCAGTGCTTTAATAGTGAATTCGAGTGCGAATCCAACATCGGAGGAGTCTCTTATGCCAACAGTTGATAATTGTGGCACTGAAAATACTCCTTTGAACAATGGTAATGCAGCAAACTTAATTGTCCAGCGTTTATTGATGCAGCAGAAAATTGAACAGCAACGGAATTCACCCTTCGCGTCCGGCATTGCGACATCCGACACACCGGAAACTAACTCTTCGCTCGATCCAAATGAAAGCTTTGATGATCAAACGTCGATATTGAAAATTCCGTCCTATAAACCGGTTGCAGGGTCTTCGAACGCTCGAGAACCATCTATTTCGCCATCACTCAACAACAATAACAATTGCAGCGCTAACTCGAACCTCCACCGCAATGGCGATAGTCCACACTCTGCGCCTTCGCCGAGAATTTCAAGCTCACTGCTTACGGCATCATCTGTTGTCGCTGCTGGGAGTAATTCCAATATGAGCGTATCTCGTCAGAGCAACCTTTCGGTAATTTCGCCACCTCTAGCATCTCACAACAGCATGAGCTCCGCTGAATCACAGTCACCGCCGTCGTTCTCGCTACGCGATGTCATTACTAATAGCATTCAACGAACAATGAGCGAACAGGCTAGCAAAGATGCCCAAGTGGCAGCTGCATCAATGTTGGGCCTATCCAATGATGCCGAACGTAGCGCCGCTACTTCAAGTGATTACAAGAAACCAAGTATATCCGTCGTTAAAAATATTGGTGGTACAGATACCTCACGTTTTGGCTCAGCGCCCAACCTTCTAGCTGTTATGGGTGGTACGAACGCGCATAATCCATTACATCATAGTCCTCAATCGCAATTTCACTTGCCGCAGCACGCCCAGCATCATTCGCTGCATTCGCCGCATCACCTAAGTCGACAAGAAGCTGCAGCGCTTGCAGCTGGAAAAGGAACCCGGCCAAAACGCGGAAAATATCGCAATTACGATCGCGATAGTCTTGTCGAAGCTGTTAAAGCAGTACAAAGAGGCGAAATGTCCGTACACCGCGCTGGCAGTTACTATGGTGTTCCCCATTCGACATTGGAATACAAGGTTAAAGAACGTCATCTAATGCGGCCGCGAAAGCGTGAGCCAAAACCGCAACCTGGTCTAGACAGCACAACTAGCAACAGTGGTGTGGCCTCATCATCCAAATCGACCTCAAACATTCCAGGACTCAACAGTCTTGAAAAAATGAAATCTAGCGGAAGCACAGGGAAATTAAATAGCTCGATGAAAAACAGCAACAGCAATATCCCACCATTTCCAGGCGCCGGACCAAATGGCATCAATTTACCTATTTTCGATCCAGCTACAGTTGCGGCGCAGCTACAGTACCCGGCAAATCTCTTCTGGCAACATTCACCGGCAGCAACCTTCAGTCAGCTGCAAATGGATTTTAATCGAACCGCCGCAGCTCAAGTGTCCGCCGCAAACTCCACTGTCAACACGGAAATTCTAAAGACGCACATGCAGCGTTACAGTGATGAGGCCCTACGTGCCGCCTGTGAAAATATTCCCCGAACCACTAACAGCCCGAGTCCTACAGCCGAAGCAATTGCCCTTCAAAACCCACATTCACTTAATATACAGAACGCTCGTGAAATCGCTGAAAACCTTTACGAGAGTGGTGGAACAAATGGATCATTATTTCTTGATGGTATAATACGAAAAACTTTATCATCCACGCATGGCAACAACAGCGGTTCCAGTGGAGCTCTTCTTGACCAGCTGGTAAAAAAATCACCTCTGCCTTTCACAAACAATCGTTCTAGCGATTATGTTCCAAGACCAGATGCGTCCGCTAACTTTGAACCAGCATTCCTAGCTGGCATCAAACGTTCGAGCAGCCCGCCCGCATTTCCCGGTATAAAGCGCGAACGAACCTCACCACCCCACGCATCGTCATCAGCCAATAGCGACGATGAAGAGTCTCAACCGCCTAGGGCAGATAAAACCGAACTAGTCGAACACAACAACAACAACAACAACAACCAAAAGGGCGACCCTTACGGTAATGGGAACGGGAACAGCCACGGCCGAACAAGCCACGGCAGCGAATCAGACTCCAACCTAGCTGCAACTCAAGGAACTAACCTGTCGCAAAATACTCACTCGAATCACAGCAACATAGCTGATGAGATCAACGGGGACTCCGTTATGCCAAAGAGAAAAAATATATCCTCACCAACGCATCCACAGCCACTGTCGCATAACGAAATGAATGCAATCAACGCAACGCCAACTTCTATCTTACAAGAAAAGCTAGCGCAAATAAAAGCCGAGCAAGAAAATGAAGTTAACTTATAGAGTTACTGGTGGCCACACAGCTTGTATTCTGCACCAGGAAGCATGATATAATAAAACGACTAGAGCCAGAAAAAATCTCTGGAACAGCGGGTATGTGCTTCTCTACTCGTCGTTGGCCGGCACGAAGAGACCTTTTATTTACAAAATCAAATGCATATACATGTGAACAGTATACAGCCTAAACAGATTAGATATTTTGCAGAAGTATCGTACATACTTACTTTTAAGAGTCTTAATTTTTGTGTATATATAGTCGAAGTGATTTTGAATTAAGCATCAAATATAAATCAAAAGAAACGGAATGAAATCTTAGAAACATACACTAGCTGCGAAAACTGAAACATAAGTTAAAACAATAATCAAAGTAATCAAAATAATTCGTGTAAAAAGTAACTCAAGAGAATGTAAGCAGATCCCACAAGAAACTCAAGTAAAATAGAAAAGAAGCAACTTACCATATATTGTGTGCGAGTCTGTGTGATACTTGAACACATGTACTGAGAATTTTCATTTTTGACAATCGACATATAGGCACTTGTACAAACGTTGAGACAGTAACAAGCAGATCTTTAACAGTCCAGATAATTCTGTTTCGAAGACACAACCCAAGTTCGGCTCGCCTGAACGCGGTTTTTTCCGTTCTCAAAAACATTAAAAGGATAACAAACAAAAAAATCCACATTCCGGCGAGTAGTGAAAATGACCATATATTTCATTTTCCTTATTTAATTCAAGTCACAGAAATTTTCCTACTCGTACGTATACATACAAATTCAGCATCATAATCAAGAACGCGTAATCAAGAACAATGTTTCATTGAAGTATCAGAAACCTAGAAATGTAAATCAATAACCATTACGAAAACAACTACTTAGGTATATATACACACACATACATATACGTATAAAATTATAAATTAAAACCAATCGGAAACGAAATTCCATTGAACACAAGATACAGAAAAAGATATTAAATTCGAATGCAACAAATTTATACCTTACTACACCTATAAACACTCAAGTATTTTATTAAATGCCTACAGTGCCTACTGCCTACGAAGTATCCAAGGCTATATGCGAACTGCCTATTAATAGCTACAAAGTTTAGTCAAACTTCCATAACTCGAACCACCATTATCCAAAGAAATTGTCCTATAACTCGGACAACCAACAGCTTACTTAATGTGGTGGTGGTAGGCCACGCTCGAACAAAAGTATACTAGGATGGTATATGAGGTCGTATGCATTACCGCCTACCGCCTACGAAATGTGTTGCGGTTCATCGCTTCTGTGAGCAGCATTTTGGCCGCTGGGTGATTTGCATACTGAGACTCAAAACCATACAGTAGTTTATTGTTCGTAAGAACTCTTCCACATCTTCCAACGCTCTCTTTGGAAGTTAACGGTGGAATTCTTTTTCACCCAATTTCAGAGTGCAGTAAGTTTATAACTCAAACAACAAGTCAACATTCCAACATACTCTAAGACCTCTAGTGATTCGAACAATAGTCTCCATTTGGAAAGAAATTGTCTCCTCCTTGGGCGTATTTACAGTAGGGCAGGGAGGGGCAACTGCGCCCTCTAAATATTTTCTGCTCCGTATACACCGCCAAAAAGTTTTCCAGGTGTATCAAGAAATGGGACAAGGCCGGCAAGATCATTTTTCATAAGATAAAAGGAAACCTATGCTTACATGTGACAACACCTATGAACAGACGCCAAAGTGCTAAGATACATATAGAACAAACTAATTGTATCTTGCTGCCCTTCCCTGACTGAGATTCTGGATACGCCCATTTTCTTCTCCATTAATGTATGATAATTAAACCCAAGCCGTGAAATCTTGAGAACTTTATTTATTTCAAGGAAGCTTTTGACTCAAGCACTCGAGTTTCGTAGGATCGTTTCTTCCAAAATGAATTGCACCACAGCATTTTAGCTCTCAGGTATAGGGCTATTTCATCGTCATTGATTCCCAAAATGCATAATGAAATCATAATTCAGTTGAATCACAATCTCTACATGCGGGTAGCTTCTTAGCATAGATTGGCCCTCATTCCATTTTGGCTTACCAACTTCCTCGAAAAATTTTGCGCTATAAGTTTGTAACGCTTAATCTGGAAGATTAAATATCCTGTAAAAACGTTCAGAACATGGTGTAATACTACAAAATACCTAAATGTAGGATAAAATATTAAAATGGCTTAATATATTTGGGATCTAAAATTGGACTTAAAATTAGTTAATAAATGTTCGTAATGCTTGATTTTATATGATGTAAAATTGTATAAAACTTTGATATCATATAGAAAAGAAAAAAAAAAATATATATATATATATATGTGTGTGTCCTTATGTCGCGTATACCTCAAAGCATATTATATGGGAAAAATGATTTGAAATTTGATTTAAAAAAAAAATTGACGCTATTAATCTTTGTGAAACTATGTTAGATATACATATGCAACAGCCTTCGATATTACGCTGAAAATTTAACAAAACTATTACCTTAAATTGATGTATGTATTTTTGTGCGATGCTTACTTGATTGTTCAAAATTTATATGAAGAAGAACACATAAATGTTTCCCTATCATATATGTACCTTAACTATTAGTGTGCTAGCAGTAAAAATCAAAAATTTTAAATCAAACAAAAACTATAAATCATATAATAATGAAAAAATCATGAAACAACAAGCTGATCAATGAGCCCATAAGATTTGTTTTTACTTTTAAAACTCTTTTTCCCACATGTTTAATTGTGACTGAGTTTGTCGGATAATTTTCAATTAAATGGAAACTGTTTGCTTAGAATCTAAATAATTTAAATAGAAAAAAATAAAAGTGGATTTTCAACCAAGCCCACAAAAGGATGTGCAAAAGACACCCGGCTTATAAACACCGGCAAAATAAATATCATTGCAATGGAGAATTCCAAAAGCAGATTTTTCGATTAATTTTTCGATCTGGGGACTCATAATCGAAATCCCAGCGCCCAACAGTGCCTACCGCCTACAAAGTATACGAGGCTGTAAGCGACCTATCTATTAATAGCTACAAAGTATACGAGATTGTAGGCGCCCTGCCTGCCAATAGCTTACTTTATGTGGTGGTGGTTATAGGCAGCATTTTGGCCGCTGGGATACTGCCGGCTAACTATTCTTTGCTCATTAAGAGTTTTCATAGCTGACGTGATGTCTTTCTGACTGCTTGATTGGAAAAAGGAACTTATTGTACACTTCAAATTATTTTGCGGAAGACTCTGCTATTTGAATTTGTGTCTTTAAAGAGGGCTTGTTAATCGTTCAAATTACATAGCATATGTATTTAATAAACATATTTATGAGATATTTTGAAATTTGACAATATCTGTGATTTTTAATCTTAAATTTTGACGGAATTTTGACAAATTGCTTCTTGGAAATGACAAAATCATTGACCAACAAATGGAAAGTTATTTAAACAATGTAAAAAACAAGAGTCTCTTAAAACGTTTTAATCTTATTTGAGCTTTGAGAACTAAAAATGTTAACCTGCAATGAGGAAGATCTTGTTTTGTTTGGGCGGAAAATGTTCAAAAGGAATTAAAATCGAACACATCTAACATCATTAATACCTACATACGTCATATGCCTCCTGATGTATGTAAATTTTGAACTTATTTCCGTGGTAGAAAACCAAAACTAGATAAACTGTTTGTTTTGTATATCAACGCCTTGTACATCAATGGGAATTACTGTAACAATGGGTTAAAGGAAAATGAAATAAACTAAATAAAATGCATAAAAACTGAATGTGACAAACCTGCATAGCCTTCAAAGTGAATAACACGCAAATAAAAACACGAAAAATCCGGGAAAAGCCACACAACCATATTAGCACACTTCCATACAAAAAGAAAAGAACATATTTCACCATCGGGCAGGGGGTCTGCTTTAGATTTGACAAGGCAGAGGGTAGATATTTATTTTATGCATATATACAGAAAAGAATGATAATATACAAACATATGTAATAAAATACGAAAAATAATTGAATAATGAACATAACTAAGCGATAAAAACAAACAAAAACAAAAGAAAAAGAAAAACATTTTAAGTGCAATTACACGGGAAAACTATTAACTGATATAAACGATTGTTAAAGATTTCATAAATTTCACAAAAACTTTACATATGACTTACATGTAAAACTACTATTAAATGTTATGGAAAGCTAATGGCAACACACACATTTATGTATCTATTCAGGAAAATTTGTCAAATCGGTTGAAAAGCTTCAAAGAAAACACATTTATTTTTTCACGTTATTTTGCATTCCTGAGTTATTTGACTTGTTTTCCAACAACAACAACAACAACAAAAACCATTGGCTCTAAAATGCCCTGTAGAAAGAAGATTTCGCATTGAGTCTCAATTTCAATCCATAATGACATTTCGAACTAGATTTTAAAACGTCTGATTTTGCCATTGGAGCATTATTGTGCCCATCAAAGCGGTACCTAATGATATTCTTTAAACAATTCTTTGAGTGACCTTCAAAAATACAATTTTCTAGCCATTTTCTCTCAAATCTTTAGACTCCGAGCTGTGCCTCATTTGAAGAGTCACGATCCCATAAAACGGTCGAAACGAATAACTATTTGATAATCCCGAGAAGGATACCTACATATTTGTTGCGCCAGAACAAGCCGTAGACGATTTTTTCCAAACCATTTTACACGACGATTTCGTGGCGAGCATTTGGCCGCGAGTTTTTGGCGTGAAAAATTCCAAATCACACATTAAGGGCCAATATTACCAAGCATATTTAAAAAATTTTTAAAATAAAAATCCGCTTTTGGTTTTTACCATTCCAATTTTTAAAAAAATTTTAAAAATATTTTAAATCACCTCGGCACTGCGTTTAAATATGACATCAAATTTGAGCTCGATTTTCAAAAACCAGCTGTTTGGAAAAATTCAAAGAAATAATTTTCAAAAAAATGCAGTTTTGGAAATAACACAATACGATAGACAGGACTAAAAGCTTTGGAGTCACAGCGCAGCAATTAGGAGTACGAAACAATCGTTGGAATGGCTCTTTATAGAATCCGTTTTTAAAAATAACGATCTAATCAGCTGTCAAATGTACTCACAGCCCTGAAAGTAGACGGTGCTGCCGTAAATTTCGATGCTTAAAAAAATACGATATTGAAAATGAAATTTATTTTTAAAAAAATTTTAATTTTAATTTTAAAAATTTTTTAAATATGCTTGGTAATATTGGCCCTAAATAGGCAGAGGAAAAGCATATATGCAATAGCATTACAAAAAATGCACCTTCTTATGTGGCTCGGAGACGTCTTTCCGCAACTTTTGAGTTAAGAGGGTGACGAATACGAATACGTTTCATGTTGATAAAAGGAGGAAACGAAGGCTTTTGTCAGCCAAACGCAAAAGAACCCAAAAGTTCCAGTCCGATCCTTTCCAGTCCTTTCCGATCTTTAGAACTTCAAGTATGTAGTTGAGTTGACCACTTGTGAAATGTATGTTTTGAAATCCCTCAGGTATGTGTTTTAATTTCGGAGAGACAAAAGATTGACTACCATAAATTAAAAATAATTACAAACGCATAGATATGTAATGAATAAAAGTGTAAAAACTTCTGGAAAGCGGGTCGAGAAATTCTACTTTTAGTTTTGTTGTAGCAATTCTTTCCTGTATCGTTCGATTTGCTTGATTTTGAAATTTGTATATTTTAAAGCGAAAACATTAGTCAAATTGAACGAGATTTAAATTGTAATTGTAATTCATATGGTGAAAAAAAAAAAAAAAAAAAACCCAATGAAAGTGGATTTTTGTGAAGCAAAACTAAGGGCAGGTTGGCTAATTGTATGTATTTTGATATTTGCCTTATTTTTGTAAGCTTCAAAGAAATGTGTGTGTTTGTGTGTGTTGTGTGTGTGTGCGTGCGTATGTGTGTGTGGATAAAAAACGGTAACTGATTACAGATCAGTTGAAAATTTAGTGCAATTGTTTAACCTAAAATAAATATGAAAACACGTTAATAACACGTATGAAAATTTCACAATCTTAAAGCTATGCATATTTTAAGTTTTATTTTACTAAATGGTACGTTACTTTAAGCTGAATTTCTGTTTAGCCAAAAACGGTTTAAAAAGCTATATAGCAAGAAAAAATCAATTGTTTAAATTATTCGACATTGTTATAGACTTTTTTCAAATCTGTAAAATTGAACAAAAAGAAAAGAAAAAAAAACAAAAAAATATGTCATATCAGAAAAGCGCATATTTAAAAAAAATTTATATATATTCATTGATACAAATATAGATAATATATTGTATATATAAATATACATTATATACATATTGAAAAGATTTCTTTTGATGTACACCCAGATACCTTAACAATATTATATTTTATAAACGAAAAGGTTTTTATACATCTTACAATATTTACTCCAACTCCAGGAAAAGATCGTTGCAATGACCTCTAGTACCAAATGTAATTATAAATTAAGAATTATTATTTTTTTTTTTTATATCTTGTAATTGCACGCCAATATTTGAAATACGTTTACAGTCGCCTTTTTAATTAATTTTTTGCATAGCAAGTGTAGATTTAATTTCGTACAAAAACGAGAAACGTTCAAATTGAGAAACGACAACAAAAAATTCGATTCGTTTAAATATTGAAACAAATTTTCTATAACAACAAACAACCGTATAAAACTACAAGCCGAATGAATGAATAAACGCCCAACTCCACAGAAATTAACATCGACTAAATACCAATCAATTAAGCCATGCATAATCACAGAACAGTGAACAAACCAATTGAAAATAGCCCATAACAACAAAAACTAATAAAATAAAAAAACAAAAACAACAACCAGATCATTCTACTGAAGAAGCCCCCGATAAAGCCGTCACAATAGTTAATCAAGAAAGCCGACAGTCGATTGTTATTGTCTTTTTTTTTTTTTTATTTGAAAATAAAAGAATTCGACGCGAAAATCGACTTCATCAATAGAAAACCTTTTTTAAATTTAAATACAATAATTAACAATAGAAAACAGTTATTTCGCTCACTTTTACTCACATTTAAAACATTTATATTACTCAGCAATAGAATAAATACTTCTACTACTACTAATTACAACTACGAATACAACTACAACTCCAGTAGAATGCTTTTCTGAAGCATTACTATAAAATCACAATACATAAAATGCATAGACAATAGACCTAACGTTTAATTCATGGATTTCGGTATATCACAAAGCAATTAAAAAGAGGTCGCAAGACGATCAAAAACCCCAGCGGCCAACAGTCCCTACCGCCTACAAAGTATACGAGACTGTAAGCGACCTGAATACTAGTAACTACAAAGTATACGAGATTTTAGGCGACCTGCCTGCCAATAGCTTACTTTATGTGGTGGTCGTAAGCGTTCGCTCAACAAAACGGCCACGCTCGAACAAAAGTATACCAGGATGGTATATGAGGTCGTATGCATTACCGCTTATGGCCTACGAAATGTGTTGCGGTTCATCGCTTCATTTTGGCCGCTGGGTACATGGTTTTAATGACCTCGGAACATCATGATTTTCTTTTAATTTCTTCGTCCTTTTTCTTGTTTTTTTTGTTCAACATTACCGCAGCAACAGACCTTATATACTTATGCAATAAATTCATCCGCTTCAATTACAAACCCTTGCCATTATAAAAAATATAAAAAATCACAACAAATCCTTACTACAAAACAAAAAAACAATAGATTACGGATAAAATTTTAATATATAAACTTTTCAAAAACCTAAAGATACAATAGAATATCACAGTACCATAGTATTAAGTCCGCTACAATAGACAGCAATTACAGTGAAACAAAAACAAAAGCAAAGCCACTCACATAACTTATAATAGACGTACATCCGAAAATCCTTACAGCTTAAATTGTATTAAATGTATAATCTGTTGCCTTTTCTTTATTGTTTGGTTTTAATTTCTCAATTTCACAACGCATACATGGGGGAAATGACGAAATTGCAAAAAAGTTTCTCGTTTTTTTTTAATTCTTTTTTTTTTTCAGTAGAAAACTTCATAATTATTGTAATGAAAATTAGTCTTAATTTTGAGAAAGCATACCTTCATCTTGATTATCGACATAAAAATGTTTATGGTTCACGAGCATAACAAGGGATGAACTTAATTCTTTCCGAAATACACAAACAAACATACAGATTTCAGAACTTAAATGTAAAAATTTCGGAAAACCTTTTTCGATTTTAAATTGACTGCGGCACTCTGGAGCTCTGAATTGCACACAATAGTGGGATTCAAGCATGTCTGCAATTTTGCAAATTTTTCGTTTGTGCAAATTTGTTTGTATGGAAAAAAAAAAAGATCCGCGACCGGGCAAATATTACATATCGTATTTGATGGGCAAAATTTGCGCCATGTTATCGCACAAGTTTTGCACTCGTTCTTCGCAGGGTCGTTGATACAAAAGGGCAAATTACCACACTTCATTTCCACAGCCGCTTGAATACCACTAATATTGAAATTGCAAATATTCAACACATGTTAACAAGCCAATTACAATCAAAAGCGCAAGCTCGTTGGAGCTGGCTTCATATATTTGCATGTGTTGAATATTCATTGGCAGAAATTCGTGCACCATTGCAAACAAGGCATAACTATTTTGAAATTTTGGCTTTTGTATTTTCAAACATATCAAAAATTAAGTGATCTCTCAATTTTCGCATATATCTATTCAATTTAAATTTACATAAAAAAAAACCCCACCCATGCAATCGCTTCTATTTACCGCCAATCCAAAAGCATGTATAACTCCCAGTGTCCAACTTATGTTACAAAACTTAAAATTAAAGTAAAAAAAAAAAAATCGGCATTGAAATGTTCCTGGAATACATTAGAAACAACTTTTTGAAAATCGCTAACCTGGAACAAATAGTTGATACAATATTTCGAAAAAAAAATCATCCAAAATTTGAAATCTGTATGTATTTACTGCTTCTTTTTTACTGGATAATATTTCAGCTAATTTCGTCTAACTTCAAATTTTCTACTCGAGGGAAGAAATAAAACAATACAAAAAAAAATGTTTTCAAACCAAAATCAAAAATAAATTGTTTAGGAATGTTAAAAAAGCTGTGATTTTTCTTTAATATTTACCTTAAATGTATTTATAATAAACACAAAAAAAAAAAAAACGTAAAAAACATTCTTAAGACTTTTGTATGTAAATCACTCAAAAATCTGAAAGAATAATATTTCTTACAACTTTTATTTCATTCTGAATGCTCTGCACAGGAATCAAAAACGCATTATTTTACAAACATTTCTCAGTTATTATATTCCAAGATAAAATTAAAAATAAAATTAAAATTAAAACTAAAATTGAAATTAAAATTTAGTTCTATCTCATAAGTTAAAAAATTTAGTTTTTAACTGAAAACACTTTAAAGTTTAGCGAAAATTCAATTTCAATAAGTCTCCTTACAAAGACAATGTATATATGTGTGTGCAAGTTAAGCATTTTCCAATATTTTTTTTTTTGTTTAATGTGAATGTTCTTTTTTTTTTTGGATAGAAGCTCTTTGACTTTTTATCTAGATGTTAAAAAATTAAAGCAAAAAAGAAACAAAAAAAATTAAGGAAAATAAAAAGCAAAAACAAGAAAAAACAATGTAAAAGAAAATGAATAAGGCTAAAGGATTTTTGTAAAAACATAAAAACTGAAATATAATCATAAAAAAAATTTGCTTCTTATGAACACATTTATGTTATTGTTTTATTATAATTTAATCTATCGTTATTTACTACATTTTTATAATTTATAGAAATATAAAATGTATCAATATTTTATAAATAAAACATTACAAGAAGAGAAACAAAATTCTTTTAATCAGCAAACACCTTGAGTTCTCCCACAATTTTTTCATTCGAATACAAACTTACATACATACATACATGCATGCATACAGTACTCGCGTAATCTTATAACATACACCAAGCGATAACTTCTCACTTTTCAAAAATATAAGCAATTCTATACGAACACGCAAATTCAGTAAAAAAAAAAAAATAAAAAATTTTCACCAAAAACACAACAACAACAGATAATAATATATAAAATAAACAATAGCCCAAGGTAAATAATGGCTGCGGTTTGCATCTTCAAAAAATCGATGATTTCGTGGACCGTACACGTTTAAAAAATGAAAATGCTATCCGGCGTGCTTTCGTCCAAAAAAAAAAAAAAAAAAAAAAAAAACGCTGCCATTATTTGCTCCATTTTCACATTCAGATTGGATTGAAACAATACCGTTACAATGGAACGAAAAAGCTTTGCACTCGATTACGAAAAATGTGTTAAGTTTAGTAAAGACATTATTTTAAGAACGATCAAAATGATGAGTTTCCTCTTCAATAGCCCACTTAATAAATATTCTAAAAATAACATTTAGACGAAGAAAAAAAAAAGGAATAATGAATATGACTTTAATAAGAGAAAATTATTTTACAATAAAACAAAAACTAAAAAAGAAACACTTATTGAAAGTCAAAACTAAACTCTTCATCTTCAGGGACCAAAAAAAAAAAACGTTTTGAAAGCCACCTAGAAGTAAATCGTGAGACAAATTAATATTAAAACAAAAAATTTTAGAGAACGAAGAACCATTTTGCTAGAAATTCTTTAAAATTTTTTCGATTTTTCTTTTATTTATTTATTTTTTTTTTTTTTTTTCAAAAATATACGAAGGACTTTAACTTTCTATATTAAGTTAATGAATAAGAACTTATGGAAAATTTAGAAAATTGTATACGATCTCGCAAGTTTATCTATTAATAATTGAATTCAAAATAAATTAGAAATATTTAGAAAAAATCGTAATGCAATGGAAATTGAAAAATCCTTAAAATTATATTTGATGTTGAAAATTAAGTGGGTTTTCCCAAAAGATACAAAAAAAAAAAAAGAAAAAAAACATCTAGAAATAATATACATAAAACTCTTCTCATGCTTTTTCGTATATTAGCAGAAATTATTTGGGTGCGAAAAAATGAAAACCGAAGGGAAATGAAACGTAAAACAATGCGTGTCATGAATAACTTTACCATAAAACACAATTAAATATTGTTCATTGTGTACACCTACTTTGTTCGATGTGTTCTTTGTAATATTTTGATGTTAGCAAATATAAAAGACGAATTTGTTCACTGATTGTGTAAAATGTTTTAAAAGAGTACATATAAAGCAGTGAACAGCAATGCCGCATAGTATAATACTCTCACTAAACTAATGTAATGATGTGAACTTGGAGCAGATAGCCAGTATTTTTATTAATACTGTAAGATACAAAATAAAGCAGTATACTTATACAATTGAAAGCCTTTTATTGAGCTCTCCTAAAAGATGCTCAACAATCAATCAAACATACCCATTTCATACATACATATATTATTATGACTTCGAAATGGATTAGGATCACGATTGGTGGAAAACGAAATTGGCATGAAGTTAGTGGTTTTTTGAGAAATCTGATCTAAAATATCAGTTAGTCAGTAAAACTCTGCAAACTGAGAAATATTAGGTGTAGTAAAAAGAAATTTTTTTATTATTTTTGCATTAAATTGAGGGCTTTATTTAAGATAGTTAGAATGACCCGATTTAGGTCAAATATGCGCCGTTTTGTTCGATAACTTGTTGCCATTTTAAAGGTAATTTCATTATGCCTCTCTCATAGAAGCCCCCGTTCCTATTAGCAAAAAATTGAGACAGTCGAATTTCAGAAGCCTCTCTTGAAGCGAATGTTTCACCAGCAAAATTGTTCGCCATGGACAGGAACAGATGGTGATCACTTGGTGCCAGGTCCGGACTATAAGGTGGATGCAGAAGAACCTCCCAACCAAACTCCCGGAGCTTCTGGCGAGTCACTATCGATGTGTGTGGCCTGGCGTTGTCCTGATGGAACACAATTCCTCTCCTATTGGCCAAAGCTGGCCGCTTATGGGCGATTGCTTCCTTCAGACGGTCCAATTGTTGACAGTAGAGTTCCGAGTTAAGAGTTTTGCCGTATGGGAGCAGCTCATAGTAGATAATTCCCTGCCAATCCCACCAAACACACAGCAAAACCTTCCTGGCCGTCAATCCTGGCTTGGCCACCGTTTCCGCCGGTTCACCGTGTTTCGACCACGACCGTTTTCGCTTGACGTTGTCGTAAGTGACCCACTTTTCATCACCAGTCACCAACCGCTTCAGAAATGGGTCGATTTTGTTGCGGTTCATCAGCGATTCGCAGATGGAAATTCGGTCTATGAGGTTTTTTTGCGTTAACTCGTGTGGCACCCATACATCGAGCTTCTTTGTGTATCCAGCCTTATTCAAGTGGTTCCAAACGGTTTTTTGTGCAATCTTTAGCTCTTTTGCAATCGAAACAGTGCTAACATGACGGTCGGACTCGATAATTTCCATGATTTTATCGACATTTTCGACAATTGGCCTTCCAGTGCGTGGTGCATCCTTGACATCGAAGTTACCGGAACGGAATCGACGAAACCAAAATTGCGCATGATTGGCTGTTACAGTATCAGGTCCATAAACACTATTCACATTTTCAGCCGCCTGGCTTGCGTTTTCTCCCTTATCGAAGAAAAGCTGTAAAATGTAGCGAATTTTCTCTTTGCTGATGTCCATCTTTGACAAGCTCTCAAACAAAACTGAATCAATCAATCAAAAAAGTGTCAAAAAAGCTTTTTTAGTAGGAACTGTCATCTTTCTAACGCCCCCTAGCGGAACACGATCGGACTTATACAACGCGAGATGCAGATTAATAACGCCATCTATTGGAAAAATAATGGATTTCTTTTTACTACACCTAATATCACCTTCATTCGGTTGCGCATCCTTTGGTATTTTTTGGCACAATATTCTCCGACGCGATAACTTCATAGCAGTTAGGAGCTTCTTTTTTCAAGGTAACATAATACCCCTTATTACGAGAGTCGAAATCGTCGTCGACTCTATTTTTTAACCGTCGTCATTGTACGCTTCGAGAGAAAAATCTTTGCTTCAAGTAACTTTAGTTAAAGACCTTCCAATGAAAATGAAGATTTTAATAAAAATAGACTGATTTTATTTAGCCAGGACATAGACGGGCACACTGCACTAGTTTTTTAGTGCTCTAACCATTTCACTATCACAATTTTTTTTAGTGGTAGTGGGATTAATATTTAATTACCACTATATGGTTAGTGGTAGTTAAGTAAAAGAATTGCACTGCCACTACATGGGTAGTGGTATTTAAAATCGAAATTCCACTACCACTTACCCGTTGCACTCTAAGGCTAGTTAATGCTTCTTAAATTAAACGCACTAAAAAGTAGTGGTAGTGCAATTTTTTTTCAATTACCACTAAAAAGTAGTGGTAATGCAATTTCGATTTTAAATACCACTACCCATGTAGTGGTAGTGCAATTCTTTTACTTAACTACCACTAACCATATAGTGGTAATTAAATATTTATCCCACTACCACTAAAAAAATAAATTGTAGTGCAATTTCAATGTAGTGCAATATGCCCATCTATGAGCCAGGATCAATAATAATGACTTTAAAAATGGAGTCATCATCGACTTCGATTTTCTTAATAAGGAGGAATATAAATATTTAAGAACTTATTGAAAAAGCCAGTCGGCTTATGTGCCGTAGTTGGCTGAGATGCCAATTTACGAAGCAATAGGCCCTGGGTTCGACTCCCAGCTGAGGTTGTGAATGTTAGTTGTGCCGTTTCTCCTGTATCTGTTTTTCTTCTGCTTTCCCACTATACCTACGTAGTATCACAACGGGCCAAAATGTGTCACCCTTGGTGGCAGCCACACTAGCCTAACCTAATCCAAAAGCCATGCATCTCCATTTAATTTTACTTTATTTACATTATTACATAAAATGCGGTTTGTTGATTCAAGTAGCAGTTATATGGGAGCGGGACATGTTCGTGGACCGATTTAATTGTTCTTAAATGATAAATTGATAAAAAATATATACTTATAACGCGTTATCAACTTCCAATTGCAGGTGGAAACATGCCGAAAAATGATTAATTGCTTATTTGTTTTTATGGGTCAGCACAAGGAGCAAACCTAATCCGCCTTAGTTTTTCTTGAATTTCAATGTATCTAAAGAGTAATGCTGCTTTCAGACTATTGCATTTAACTGATTTTAGTAGGTATTTAAATTGAAATCTGATTTTAGCACCAAAAATGAAAGTGTTGCAATATAAAACAGCTAAACTCATGGGGTCGTATGCATAATAATGAGTTCTAACCTTTTTCTCAAGTTTTTGAGCAATTGCTCACTTTCGCATGCATAACAAAGCAATTACTCATGAGCTCAATCTCATATTTTGAGATTGATCTTAGTGCTGAGCAATTGCTTAATATTATATATAAAGCTCTCTCTGAGTCCGAGCTAACACTTGTATGCATAAAAACCACCGTCAGCTCGATTCCTTGGGATCAAACTCCTATTTTGGTGAGACTGGTAGGCTTTTACTTAGTTTAACTAAAAAACGCAATCAGTGAAAATGGCTGAATATTTCTTAAGTGAAAAGCAAAAAATATATAAACAACGTTCATCCATTCTTGAAAATGACAACATTCAAAGACTATACCGGTTCGAAAGTAAAAACGTAGAGTGGCTAGCTCAGAATTTTCTCGATGATGTAAATGAAACCCGAGGTGGAGGATTAAGCAAACTTAATAAAATGCGAATTTATTTAAGATTTGTTGGGGACCCTGGATTTCAAGTAGGAATTGGTAATACCATTGGAGTACATCAGATCACAGTTTTCTTTTCTTCTTTTTGAATTCGCAATACTGGAAGCTGACATTTTTCTAACAATATTTTGTGCTCTTTAATTTTTTTTTTTTTTAACGTTTTATTATTTATTGGATCACTCCTCTAAGATAGGAGTCTAGCAATAAGTTTTTAAATCTTACACCTAATTTGACAATTAGTTCATTGCGGGCCTCGGATACCGAAAACTAGGCTTTGCTGATGTGTGAAGAAACACGTGTAATATTGACGGTGCGGAAACGAAGATTTTAAGCAGCTAAGCTGTGCGTGGCTTGCAAGGGTGCATGGAATGCACCCACCGAGTAGACGATCAGCTAGGAGAGCTGTGTTTATGTTATGTTTAATTTTCTCGATTAAAAATAAATTAATGTCGCCTTGAACGTCCTCTACGTTCTCCTCAACGCTGTCCTCTTCGGTCGAACTCATTATTAATAATATGCAAAAAAAACACTTGCACTCTTAATAATTTTAATTGTTAAATGATGCATAAAATGTGCGTTGCAACAACAAATCTACATACTAAGAGAAAAGAGCTTTCGGCTTCGTCTCAAAGTTTTTGAGTTCTTTGTGGTGAGCTCAAACTCAATTTATTGCATACGAAATTGAGTTCAAGCAAGAGCAAACGGTTGATCTCAGGTAGCTGAACTTAGGCTCGATCGACTCAACTCAGAGTTTAATCTCATTATTATGCATACGACCCATGATTTTATTTTTGCATTTTTGCTAAAATCACAACACCTAAAATGCAATAGTCTGGAAGCAGCATAACATGTAACATATAACGTTAAATACAGATTATTGAAGCGGAGCCGCGAATAACGTTGTAAGCTACAAATTGTTTGAACCTATTTTTCGGACTTTCACTATCAATAATTCTAAAATATTCAAAAAGCACAGTTAAATACAAAAAAAATCAAAAAATTCAAAATATTCAATAAATTCAAATAATTCAAAAAAATTCAAAATATTCAAAATCCGAGCTCTAGTTATTACAGTGAAATTCTAAAGCAATTTGTTATTTGTGCTTTTCAATTAGTAATTTAAACTGCGTTTCACTTATTTCAAAGCAAATTATCTAATTAGAATAGTGGTGACTTAAAAGTCTTACTTCATTCATAATTTTGGAAGGTATGCATATCGGACATGGTTGAAGTATTAACGATTTAAGCTGTTATCACATAGAGTTGAAGAGTCAGTTGAATGTGGTGTCCTTGATCATGAACTAAAAAAAAATCAAATTTTATTTAACTATCATTTATTTAGGCGTCTACTTTCCTTCAAGTTTATATAAAGGATTTTTCTTACTATTCAAATCGAATTCTAAACCTCATTTTAAAGCCCCAGCAATTCAATTACCTGAATTTCCTCAACTTTGGTTTAAGTTTAAGGGGCTATCTCCAGATCTGTAAGAAATGAAAACTTCATATAAAAAAACGCTTCAGAAATGAAGCAAAATTTTCTGAAGTGTTTTTGATGAAGTGAAGTTTGGAGTGAATGAAGTTTTTCATTTCTAACAGAACTGGAGATAGCCCCTAAAACGAAAACTTCGTCAAAATATACATTTTGCATAATCGTTACGTTTTGGTTTATATTTTAAGAAACACAATAGTTTATTGTTTTAAATCCGCTATAGTTTTTATTGCCCTATTGAATTTTTCAACAAATTTTTTCCGATTATAGCGATTAAATAGACTGTTATAAATATGGGGAACATTAATAAGTCTTTTAAGGTTATCATTTGAAGACTATCAAAAATTAAAAAAACAAAACAAAGAAATAATAATAATGCCTATAAGTAGAGCCTATAAAAATCGTCCAAACAAATTATATTCTATACAATAACTTTGTAGAAGAAATCGAAAATAGTAATATAGAATGTTAAAAAATTAACTTAAATGACAAAAATTGCTCTAACAAGTTTCAGCGCCGGTCTTTTTAAGTCTGGTTAATACTATCCCATGGTTAACAATAATTTCGTTTGCTAATTTGACAAAATAGACTGGAAAAATTCTGGAATTTTTCACCAACCTACGGTGTGTTAATCAATGCCAACAAATCGGTGAAAAGATTTAACCAGACTAGAAAAGACCGGCCTTATCTGCTTTCCAGGCGTGCAGCGAAATCTTGGGATCTGAGAACAAAATTGAAATCGCCTAGATTTCAAATGTCAAATTTTATTCTAAAATAGTCTGAAATCTCGAGAATTCGTTGTACGTCTGGAAAGCATATTAGCTTTATTCATAGAAACATTTTTAATTAAAATGCTGATGAAATTCAAATATTGTATAAGAAATTTTGAATAGAAAGTTTGAATTTTACCAGCATTTCAATTCAAAATGTTCGTATGAATAAGGCATTTTCTTTTACAAAGTAATTTACAGACTCTACTTACAAGATTCAATTTTTAATTAATACTCAAACTCAATAAAATCGCTTTTTTGAAAAAACGAAACAACAGCAAAACAATTGCATTTTATAATAGAGTCAATTTATCAGAATTTAGTTGGCTTTGAGACAGTGTTTTCATAATAAATAATTTGTAATTTTATGCATTTGTTTTTTGTTTTTGTTAACATTGGTTCATTGAATATTGGCAATGATTGCACGTGTGAAGTCCTGTGTCGTTGACTGGCCGCCAAGATCTTTAGTTCGCACTTTCCCTTCGGTCAAAACTTTGTTTATAGCATTTGAAATCATTTCGCTGTACGTTGGCAGGTTAATATGACGCAATAATTTTGTGCCACACAGTAGCATAGCTGTGGGATTCGCAACGTTCTTGCCAACAGCCTCGGCGAAAGTGTGACGAGCACCCTAAATTCAAGACGATTGTGGCATGAGCAAAATAATTTGGCATTTTATTCATGTATAACTTACCTGCTCAAACACCACAGCATCTGCGGAATAAGAGGCTCCAGCCACAACGCCGGCGCCACCAACTAATCCAGAAGCTAAATTATCCACAATGGCGCCATACAAATTTGGAGTGACCATCACATCAAACTACACATGAAAAAAAGTTTTAGTTACGAAATCTGTATAACAACTGATATACAATTATCCTCCTGGCATTCTAGTCTCATAAGAATTTTTAACAAATTCCTTTGTATTAAAGAAAGGTAGATCTGTGCATTCGCAGATTCTAAAAATAACAGTATGTTGACTATATCTCTTCAAATGAAATATCAAATTCATTGTAAAAGCTGCGAAGCTCTAATGGATTTTCACAAAAGATGACAATATGACAACGACCATACCTGATTTGGGTTCGAGACCATTTGCATTGTTGTATTATCAACGATCATTTTCTCGAACTGAATACGCGGATAAAGGGCAGCCATCTTCTCGCATGATCTTAAGAAAAGGCCATCACCCAGTTTCATAATGTTGGCCTTATGCACCGCGGTAACCTTCTTCCGGTTGTTCTTCGTTGCGTAGTCAAAGGCGAATTTGGCAATGCGCATCGATTTTTTCGCAGTAATAATTTTAAGACACTCAACGATTCCAGGCACAGATTCATGTTCCAGTGCAGAGTATTCACCCTCGGTTTGTTCTCGAATAATAACGGTATCTACTCCCTTGTGCCGGCTTTTCACGCCCGGCAAGCTGCGTACGTGAACCACATTGGCGTACAAGTCTAGGTCATTCCTTAGTTTCATATTCAATGATTGCAGTTCGCCGGTGACCGTGTAGTCGGGCGTAGCCAGAGTTCCCTTTTATGGTTGCCAATTAGTACTATTTAAATTAGCCCTTATAGTATTTTGCAGAATTGACATACCTTAATGCAAACCTTATTTTTTTGTATTGAAGCAACAACATCTTCTAATTTGGCACTCAGCACGGGATTGACCTCGGACAAAAAATAGGTTTCAAAATCGACTGGAACATTAGCCGCCTGAAAGCCAAATAGAACGAATATTTTGGATCGATCCTCTTATAAGAAAACACACCTTAAAAACTTCTTGTAAGGCATAGACTAATTCGGGACCCACGCCATCCCCAGGAATTAAGGTACAAGTTGTTCTATTTCCACCGATTGCTCCAGGATCCTACAAAAAACAATACATTTACGCATTCATGTTGACGAATATTTTTATATTTACCTTAACCGTAGGGTTGTTGCATGATGATGTCGTATGGAGCGAGCGAGAAGCTGCTGCCTGTAAAAGGAGTAATGAAAAAATTTCACTAAAAGAAATGTCACGAAATAATCAATAATGCAGCTATTTTGGATTTTAAATATATAGAATCAACGAATGAATTTCTTCCAAATTTGGAGATCGGAAATTTCGTGCTATTTTTGAATTTCACACATGCAGTGTCTTTCTATTCTTAATAAAGATTTAAAGATCGAAAAAATATCAAAAGATATCATTTTATGTATTAATGCAAAAACAACAAATGAAGAAATCAATCTTAAATTTGCTTATGTAAGACAAATTCAATAAATTTTACACTCACCTGAACAAAAGTGCGCCCAAACGCTCTTGCCAACATTGCCATTATATTTGGTGCACGAGATCAAGAATTGACACACCAAATCAACACTTAAATTTCTGATATTCAAATTCAAGAAATTTATTTTGCTTCAAAGCCAACTTAACTAGAGCTCAGTAGCAGTGATGCCAGATTTTATCGATAAAAAAAAACCCTCATATATTGGAAAAAAACCCACTTTTCCCCATTTTCAAAAACTAACAAGCGTTGGTCCATGGTGTTCATTCTATTCGGGGTTTATACTATCCAGACTCGAATTTATATCGCTTTGACAAATGTCGCTCCATACGCTATACTAATTATAACTGTATTCACACCCTTATCTAGATCTAACAAGTAAGAAAGCTAAAGTCGGTCAAGCCCGACTTTGAAATACCCAGCGTCCCGACATTATGAGCGAACTAGGTTTTGCTTCTCTATTTGTGGGCGTGGCAGTGGGAGGGCAACATAAATTATTTCCCTACACCTTTCATTCGCCTTGGTGAACCTATGTTGCGAATTTGAAGCTTCTACGCCTTTTACTTCGGAAGTTACGAAAAATCTTCATTTGCGGGCGTGGCAGTGGGCGGGCCGCATAAAGTTTTTTCCTACACCTTTCATTCGCCTTGGTGAACCTATGCTGCGAATTTGAAGCTTCTACGCCTTTTACTTCACAAGTTACGATAAGCCCTTATTTTTGGGCTTATTTGTGGGCGTGGCTCGAGGAGGGCGGCGACCATTTTTTGCCAGGATATGTCCCTTTTCGTAGTTTACCAGTACACCAAATATCAATGGAATGTGTTGAGTGGTTCACAAGTTACAAGCATTTTACTGAAAACACATTATATTCATTTGTGGGCGTGGCAGTGGGCGGATGTCTCCCATTTTTACTTAGGATCATACTCGGATCCCGATATACCTGTGTGCCAAATTTCGACTTGATTGGTCCAGCCGTTTCGGAGGAGATCGGACCACGGACGGACGGACAGACGGACAGACGGACGGACGGACAGACGGACAGACGGACATGTCTAAATCGATTCAGTTTTTGATCCTGATCATTTCTATATATATTTTTCTATATCTCCGGAGCTTAATTCTCCCTGTTACAAGATTTGCACAAAACTAATATACCCCGCTTACGCTGGGTATAAAAACCCACGAAAAAACCCAGAATGATTTTTTGAAAATATGGGCGTACCGATTTCAAAATTGAACATTGGATTTAAACACAATATTTTAATATTTTAATAAAAGTATCAAGAAAATAACAAAAAATAAAAGTAACTTAAAATTGCAGTCTTATTCATGACTTAAAAAAAAAACCAAGTTTCTTTACAACACTTAGGGAACACGCGACTAGATACAGCAAAAAGAGTCATGCATGGTACCTACTGGAAGAGGGAAAATACGATTTTAATTCTCATAAGTAGTAAATATACCTTAAATGTAGTGTATAAATTTCGATATAAAATTACCCATACTTTTCCCCATGTCACAATATTTGAGTGAAAAAACCCACAATATGGGGAAAACCCCACAATCTGGCATCACTGCTCAGTAGAGCTGTAGCAAACCATATGTAATCGTTACTGAGTAGCTGGTGCGCCATCTAGTACAGAGTAATGAAACATTACAGGAGAGTCAATTTCGTTATACGTAGTTTTCGTAGTACATATGCAATTCTTCTGCGTAGGCTGACGTCAAGATAACATAGCGCCTCGACGTACAATAATTATTGCTAGCAACTTGAGCAATATTACCAATGGAGACCGCTCATATGAAAATGATGGCAAAATATGGCACGCAATATTACCGAGCTGCCATTGCCAACTTTGAGTTTGCTATATGACAGCCGAATTTATTTTCTATCATATTTTCAAAATGGATCACGAATCCGCTTTAAAGCATCGCGGACTCAAGCGCAGCGCAGCAGCTTGTCCGACGTCATTTCGAAAATTTTGATGGGTTAACATATAAAAACTCAACCTGGCAGCATTGCCTCTTTTCGCCGAAGCAATTTCACGGATTGCTAGCAATAATTATTGAACGTCTAGGCGTAGCGAAAGAGAAAATCTTAATCATTCAATGTCAGCGTAAATGCTACAAATGTCAAAACAAGGAAATAAATAGAATAATTCAAACACAAGTCAAGCTCAAAATACGGAGGATTAAAAATATACATCCAACGCAGCTTGGTATGTTATGTATAAGAGCGTTTTCTGCAAAATACGAATGTTGCGATACCGAGACCTTATACGCTAATATAGCATGTTATGTGATAACGTAACGATACGATAGTAACGAATACTAATAGCACTGACAGACATAGGTATTTTACACCATGAAGATGTGAAGTCTAGGTGACACACATAGGTATTTCTCAAAAGTCTACCTTAGCCAACATAGACTTTTTATAGACTTCACACTACATTGAAAGGGAGGATTTATTGTGGACTTCTTAGATTGATATGGCAACGCCGCACTAAATTAAACGAAATATCGATTATTTTATCGGAAACCAGATGTTTAAATTTCTAGTTTCAAGTAATTTATGCGAAATGCATGAAATTAATTCCATCGTATGGATTTATATAACAAACAAACGATATTTTCATGGATTCTTTTGAGATAAAATCGAGGCTTAATGCTACCAAAATGTTTTTTATTGATTTTGTTGTTGTTTTAATTTTCAATTATCAGCTGTTTTAAAGAAGTCCACAATAGAAATCCACAATCAATTGTAGTGTGTCACCCCAACATCGACTTTTTTCATTGTAGTGTGAAGTCTATAGACTTTACACCATATGTCTGTCAATGCTATAACACTGCAGCCACACGTTCAATAATTTGCTTTCAAGTTGAGCACACCTACTGGTTGTCAAATTTCTTTAAAATTGAAGCTATGGCGTAGGCTGCACGCAACTTGAAAGGCAATTTTATTTTCAAAATGCCGTCGTCAAGGAAACAACTTAGAATGCTATGCAACTATGATCAGCTGTTAAAAACTTGAACGTAAAATTGAAACGGATCTTGAAAGAAAAATTGAAGTCAAGTTGGCGTTCAAGTCCTAAAAGTGTGAGTGTGTTAGTAAAATGTTTTGAGTGTATGGGAACTTGAAAGCCAAAAATTGAACGTGTGGCTGCCGTGTAATAGGCGTAGTAAGGATATACATGCGTGTACTCGTTTTGTCGCTACTCTTACACCTCTAGATTCTAATACGCTATTTACACGTTAAGACATTTCGATAATGAATGACACTCTTTGTGGACTAGGGACGCGAGGGGATGTGGTATGGGAGCGTCATATATTACTATATATGTCACTGTCATAGATTTTTGGCGGGACATTTCGCGCCAGTTAGAAAGAGATGTTACTCGGCAGGCAAAAAAAAGAGCGAGAGAGAAATACTTTTGTTGAGTACCTAAGTGAAAAATGCTCATTTTGGTGGGTACCCAAGACCGTGGTGGGTACCCAAGACCGTGTTGAAAAGAGCCAAAATAGAAACGGCTCCTGAGTGACATATATAGTTATATATGGGGAGCGTTTTTCTCTCTTCCCCCTGCATCCCTTGCCAACGAAAATTTGTTTCATTATCGAAATGTCTTAACGTGTAAATGGCCTCTAAGCAAAATGTGTATGAAACGCTATCGATGTTTGACATACTATCGTTTATACGGTATTAAGTGCTGCCAGAAAACCTCTCCACTTTACCCACCGATAACTTACCTTTCCCTCGAAAGCATTTGGTTTTTGGTGGTTTTTGTTTTGTATTGTGTTTCTTGAAAAGGTTTGCATCTTTAAGGATTCTACTCTGTTAAAGTAAATGCGAAGGAAGTAAAGAGCTCATTATTTTGAAGACAGGAAGTCAGAGGTAAGTTTCCGATGACAGGCCACCTCAAATTTAATAAAAGATATATCATTTTCTTTGTAAAATGTTGAAATATGAATGACAGTCCATCAGATATTTACGATTTACTTCGGCCAAACAATGACCATGCCCATTAATATTATGAAGTAAAACTTCAGGCTAACAATTTAGGTGCAACCTTGTGAGTCCGATTACTTGCAATTAGCGTATGAATTGAAGTGTTCGCCGGTCACACTTTTGCAACATGTTCAAAAACTTCCCATTTTAATGCATCAGGAAGAAAGAAAATCAAAGATTGTTTCGGAACATTCAACAAACAACTATATCTTTTCTTCCCACGTCTTTCTCTAATTGAAAATTGTTTTAAAAAAAAATTTTTCATGCGGGTGACTGGCGAGGTAACGAAAGTAAGCCAAATTACTTCTTCATTCTTTTTACGTTTGTTTGGTCAGAAAAATAAGGTAATATTTTTGGAAAATCTAAAATTTTGAAAAAGATAGCAGCACTACAAAATTTAACAGCTATTTGTCAGCTCGATTTATCGATATTTCGTGCCCGCTCCAATTGACAGCTGTCAGGCAAAAGGTTAGCTGTGCGTTTCGGAGTCTCCTTCGTTGGAAAAATTATGTAATTCAGTTCATTTCGCGAAGAAATAAATTCTAAATTTCGTTCTTTCAGTTCTTTGTCAACAAGTGTAACAAATTGTAATATTCAGCCATGTCCGACGCAGTCGCTGAAAAACCACCAGGTCGCCCAATGAAGTTCCCATACACTTTTTCAGCGAAAATCGCACAGTTTCCACTAAGGTAAGATCGAACTAATGCCTATTATTCTATTCATCGTCTTATATATTTATTGCACTTAGTTCACTTATGAGCGTACAATTTCATATCGATTTTGGATTCTGTACGAATTTTATTCTATTTTCAGCTACTTGCCAATCAATGAGATATGGCGAGTACTAACTCAGTCGCTCAATGAAGCTGCAAGCACTTCCCATTAAGTTCTAGACTTAAGATATCTTCGTACAATTAGTTTAGAGATTCGTGTTGCGAACGAATCTCCCTCAAATGATTGAGAATTCTTACAATTACTTCTATTTTCAGCAAACTCCCCTGCCAATAAGCAGAAATGGGCCGAGTCAAAGGCTAAAGAAGCTGCAGAGCACCACCATTAAGTTATAGACTTAAATAATCTTCGTGAAATTGTTTAGAGAATCGGTGTAAATTGGCGAAATAAAGTAGAGTTCAAACAATGGATAGCGTTTAACGAAAAAAACTACTTTTATTGCCTTTTCAGTTCAGTTAAAATTACATCAAATAATCTGCCAATCGATTGATTGTCCTTAAAGCAAGCTTTTTGCGTGCTCCTCCATGTAGTTTGCCATCCGTACGTCACGCTTACTTAATCCATCGCAATCGTGAGTTGACAGAGTCACTTTTACCTTGTTGTAACAATTGAACCATTCCGGGTGATGGTTCATTTTCTCAGCTAACAGCGCAACACCAGTCATAAAGCTAAAGGCGTAGTTAAAATCTTTGAAAACAAATTCTTTGTAGATAGCATCACGGCCACTATCTGGCATGGTCCATCCTTTACTGAGCAAAGGCGTTATGTCTTCGGTGCGCTCTTGAGCAGTTAATTTTACCTTGAAATAATAATGAAAAATTTCTTTTTAAATTTCTGCAAGTCGTATGACAAGAAATCATAAACCTTTTAATACACATATGAGCCTCTAAAATAATATGGGTATTCATTCAGACCTCGAACTTAGTGAAATTTGAGAACTTTTTAAACAGCCGTCAAAGCTTCAATGTATTTTGACATCAAGTTCTCAAGCTTCACATCCATCAAGGCTTCATATGAATCCAATCGTTTATATCGATTGTAGCATAATAAGAACAGTAGAAAATATTTGTATAACCAAAACGATTTAAAAACTTGTAGCATATCACATTGGCCATCTATGCTATTCGAATTTACTTTCGCATGGACATGTATGATATGGATAAGATATACAATAGTTCATAAAATTTTATAATTGCAGGAAAAAACAAAAAACTTGTCAAATACGATAATGGCATCATCGATTCTGAACTCCAGTGACAAATTGCGGAATAACATCTGCATTTTTTATGGACATCAATTTCAACTCATATACCAACATTCTTCTAGAACCAATCGTTTAATAAGCAAAAAGAAGCATTGACGAGATATTTCGGACTTTTATAATTACCATAACGAATAGAATTTTCGTCAGCTAGGATTGAACTTCTGAATCAAGTTCCATATGGTAATCAAATTGTCAATTTTGATTTGCACCTTTAAAATCGATATATTCCTTTATTCAGGAGAGAAAGTACTAAATCGGTCGTTTCCACCCAAATGAATGACATTTGACTGACTTTGTATATGAGGGACGGAATTTCGTCAGAGTGATTGAATTTAATCTTATGAATTAAGAATCAGAGTTGGGCGCGAGTGGATTTTACGATGATCTTTTCACTAGAAATTCGGGAAAGGAGAAAAATTACTTTTCTGCATCTTCAAATTGAATATCTTTTATAACTGATAATATTATAGTGTCCAGAAGAAGGTTAAACGATAACTATGTGAAATTCCTTATCATTGGACACTCACAAAGGACTTTTGGTTTCTATTGACAAGACTTCGCTGCTGTATTTAAAATTTATTGGTCTTTGTATTAAAAACAACGACTGCATAATCTAAAGCAAAAAGAATTTCTATAACTTCTTAGAATCGATATCCCATAAAAAAGAGTCCATGGGTTATCACCCATGAGGAATTTCACTGCGATGAAGAAAACAAAGCACTTTTTTGTTCATAGCTTGAATGTGTATTGATGTTAAATATATGAATCCTGCTATAAATTATAGCTTTCAAAAATCCGAGCCGACTATATTTTCTAATAATTCTAGACCGCAGCATTTTCAATACCAATTCATTTTTATCTCAATTCAAATTCCTCTGCAAACTTTCAAAAGGTGCCGAAGTATTAAAGGTCTACAGGTTATCTTAAGACACCAAAAATCGAAATTTATTTATACTCGAAGTTTGCTCCAGCTTTCATTTATAAACCGAAATGTTTCGGTTCATTGTACCTGTTCTAGTTACTTTCAAATAAAGAAAAAATTAAAAACCTGTATGTACTTGTTTATGATTCATTGAAAAAATTGAACAGGCCGTTTAACTTACCATTTTTTTTCTTTCGCTTGCTGTTTTACTGCTTATCTCGCGCTTTAATGTCAAGCCAACTGTTGCAACGTTTGAACAGCGATTGAGTCTTAGGATTGAAAAAATCATCTCTTTAAACTTGATTAGCTGTGTACCTACTCCAGCTCTTTGCTTCGTACTTGAGTACTCACTGGTTATGGTTGGGGGTTGAGAAGCTTTTACAGCTGGCTGATTTTTGCTGAGAGAAAAATCAAAGCTTATTTATTGACATTGAATATTATAGCTCTTATTTGGTGTTTTTCTACAACATATCCCGTTTTTTTAAATAAAAATTACGAGCTTCCGAACTTAAATAATAGTTAAAGCATTGAAACTTTTTATGTTATATTTAAACAAGAAAATTTGAATCTTTAGTGTAAGGCCCGTTTTTTTTACCGTTTCCGTTAAAATTTTTCGTCACCACTTTTTCTCAAAATGTCAAAATTTATCAAAAAACGCAGTTTTATTTATCATAACGACCAACTTCTTCCTTCTTTTAAATTATGTATACGTTCCTGTGTATATTTAATGTATAATTTATAAAATTTCTATGTATTAAATTTTTAATGATAATGAATTCAGTCAAATATTTTATGTTAACTTTTCCGCAAGCATGTGCCATTGTCAAAGTTCTATGATAGAGCGCGTGATCACACAACATATTGCATATTATGAAACAATTTGCATTATTTGTTCACACTGGCAGTTCAGTCCATTGTCACATAGATTACATGAAAATGTATAAAGCAACAGTCAAAAATTAGATATGTACAATATGTTGCTATGCTTCTTTTACGCAATTGTGATCTGTGCAAATTTGACAACTGCGTATTGCATATGAAACATTCTTGAAACATTATTATTCTTCACGCATAGCATGCCATCTGTCACATTAGAAATCAATACATGAAATGTATGAAGCAACAGTGCAAATAGATGCATATTGCACTAGCGTTTATAGAATTGTACGATTTCTGTGCTGATTGCAATGTATATTGCAATTGTTTAGAAATTGCATTAATTTGCAAGCTGGCAATTCAAGTTCATTTGACTTATTATTTGTTTCTCATAAGAAAGCCATCAGTTTTGCTAAAGCATAATTAAAATAGAGCAAATTAATATATGAAACAAACAGCTTATTGCTGTGCTTCACTGTTTACTACACATTTTCTCTATGCTATGCTATGCCACGCAGTGCACCGCAGTGCGTGAGTGTTTCTACCTTAAGCCGTATAAAGAATCGAAAGATCGAAAATCCCCCTAAACTAAATACGACCAAACATGTTTCGAACAAATTCCATTTGAATGCATGAGAAAGAAAAAGAAGCACAGATAGCTCCGGAACATTTAACCAATAACCATCTCTTTTCTTCGCACGTCTTCCTCCACTTACTTAACTGTTTCAAAATATTGTTCGTGTGTCTGACTCTCGAGTATACTATAATATGTATATAAGGATTACTATTTTTTTGATTCAAAATATATCATTACGAAGCGCTCGGAATCTGTAACATCCGTGAATATTTTAAGTATTTTCATTAACATTATTTACGTTAGTATAAAGGGGGTGGAGGGTTCGATAAATCTTATGCTCGCATACATCGGAGTCTGATTTATGGTTAAATATGCTTATGTGTGGTGTCGAAATCTCCTTAAGTAGTTAATGGAAGCCCCTCAGTACTATTCATATTCCGTCTAGGAAAAAGTTTTAAAAAGAAGTAAATTTTTAATCTCATTCAAAAAAACTTTTTATTATTCCACATTATGTTTATATTGAAGAAAGAAAATAAAAGATAATGAAAATATAATATTTACCACTCATTTTAATTGATTTCATAAAGTACTAAAAAATGCGCCAAAATATTACTAAAAAGTTGTAGTACTAAGCCAAAATTGAAAACGACAGCACTGATGGAGACAGCCCGTAAAGTTGCCATTTTTTAATTATTTCACAACATTAGACTCAAAGTGGCAGCACGATTTTCCTTATATTCCACTTCCGCTCGTGTTTTTCTTTCTTTTTTGTGAGTGCAGCGAAAAGGTGACAACATGAGGTAAAGCCCGACAAAATTTTCATAAATTTTCGATGTGTATATGAAATATCTGTGAAAAAGTGCTGTCTAAAACGTTTTCGTAGTGACGCGGATGTTCTAAATATATTTTTGCGGGTGTATTAATGAATTTTTTTATTTTCAGTTCACTGAAACTTCAAAAGAGGCTCGCCGCCTCAGTAATGAGATGTGGTAAGAAGAAAGTATGGCTGGATCCAAACGAAATTAATGAAATAGCCAACACCAACTCCCGTAAGTTCTTTAATTAGCATGAATGACAATATTTAAAATGTCAATTTTCAGGGCAAAACATTCGAAAACTCATCAAGGATGGTCTAATCATCAAAAAGCCTGTTGTTGTTCACTCTCGGTATAGGGTTCGTAAAAATACCGAAGCCAGACGCAAAGGTCGTCACTGTGGTTTTGGTAAGCGCAAGGGTACAGCAAACGCTCGTATGCCAACGAAACTCTTGTGGATGCAACGTCAACGAGTTTTGCGTCGTTTGTTAAAGAAATACAGAAATAGCAAGAAAATCGATCGTCACTTGTACCATGATCTGTACATGAAATGCAAGGGTAACGTATTCAAGAACAAGCGCGTACTTATGGAATACATCCATAAGAAGAAGGCCGAAAAACAACGTAGCAAGACCCTCTCCGACCAGGCCGAAGCACGCAGACAGAAAGTTCGGGAAGCACGCAAACGTCGCGAGGAACGTATTGCGAATAAAAAACAAGAGCTCATATCCTTGCACGCAAAGGAAGATGAAATAGCCGCTCAGATAGCCACGACTGGCCCTAAAAAGTAATTCAACTAAATGATACGGAGAGATCTTTGAATCTCAACCGTATATAGCTGTGCACCAGGACAAGGACAATTGTTTGGAAAGTATAAAGCGGTATGTGGCCATTTCTCGCTTTTGAAAATTATCAGATTAATAATGCATAAGCAAAACAGAAAAACAAAAATATTGTATTTCAAAAAGCCCTATAATAAACTGAATTTAAGTCGGCCTAAAACGAATCTTTTTTTTTTACAGACAAAATAAAGTTAAAGCGAAGACGCGAAATAATGGTTCGAGCGGAAAATGTTTGAACGTTTTTTTTTGCTAAATTCGTTCAAACACTGTCGCGTTTGAAACGAAATTTTGCAATGTTTTGAAATAAACAATGGGTGAAAGAACGTTGGCAGTGCTGATTAGTATGACTGATTAATTTGATAAAATATATAATTTTTCGCCTAAGACGTAATTCACGGCTTCGCTTTAATTATTAAAGAATGTTTTTCCTATAAAAATAATTTGAATTGCTGGCATAGTAGAATGCGACAGCTACGGCAATCATTACCACGAAACTACATACGTTTTTATGCGCGACAATTAGTAAGAGGATTAGAAGTCGGAAAAAGGACATTTGCTGCTGCAATTTTATTAAATGATATCAGTTCGAATGCTGAAAGTTTTATTAGGGCTTTTGATTTCCGAGATATGGTGTACATTTTTTCTTATGTATTCGCATCTTAATCCTTCCGTAGTACTTTTGACGCACTTGATACAAAACAATGCAAATGTCAACAAAAAAGCATACAAACATAACATGCAAAAATTGATTTGGAAAGCCGAGATACAGCCGCAATAACTCCCAAGAAGCTGAAATTTTTTTCACAACATAGGGTTTTAAACTAATTATTCTGTTGGTCAGGGCCGGTCTTAGCGGTACTAGAAGTCTGGCTGAAGCGCCCTTTTATGTATGGCGCCCTGAACTAACGTGCCGTATAGTTACGCCATTGCTATTGTCTAGAATAGTTTTTGAAGCGCAACTTGATTAATGGATATAGAGTGTACTCTCTCCTTGCTGTCACTCCTCTTAAACGGACGCTTTTCGGGAATGCTCAAGAATTAATTCTTCTCAATTAGTTTCCTCTTAAGCGGACATATTTTTCGGTCCCGTAGGTGTCCGCTTAAGACAGAGTTCACTGTAAAAGCGCACTAACGTGCTTTTAAATCGTTGTATCGCCAAAACACCGGGCCTTAAGAATTTTTGTAGAGAATTAAATTAAATACAATTTTCGCCTTAAGAGTTTTGCTGTAAAATTAACCGTTTGTGACCATGAATAAAATTTTTTGCACCTATGATATCGGGGAATTTTCAAAACTACCTTATAACGGCATCCATACTATTCATTTAAAATTACAACTTGGGAATTATTCCGAGGCAAAAGGCTACTTTAACTGGACTATAACCTGTACTTAAAAAACATAAAATAATTTAAACAAAAACGAAATCTGTCTTGAAGTTTAACCTTTTCGCGACTACTCGGACAATACGTCCCACTCACTTAAAACTTGATTTTTTCTATTAGGACATATGTGTCCCATCTAACCTGTAATTGGGATTTTATATCCCAGGATAACCGAAGGACATTCGAAATTTTTGAGTATACAGAACATATTTTTTTGCTCCTTTATCCATTTCTGCAATCAGTTTTTCAAAAAAATGCGTTTCGAGAAAAAACTCCGTCGCGAAAGGGTTAAAGTTGATGATCTGCAAACAATCGTTTCCCGAGACGGTACGACGCATGAGAAAAATATTTTTTCGATAGGTTCTTCTGCTATGTCATGTTCTAACAAAGTATGTATATTGTGGACAAGTATGGCATTGGAAGTTTTCGCTTTTCAAATTGCATTAAGTTTGGAAATTCCAACTAAAATAAGATGATGAAATCGGAAAAAAAGTTTATTTATTTCGATACAGTGCGTAACACCAGTGCTGCCAGATTGAGGTAGTTTTCCCTTTTTGTGGTACTTTTTGACTAAAATTTTGGCTAAAAGGAAAAAGGTATTATTTATAGCTACCTCGAACAAGGAAAGAGATTTTTTACTGATAAAAGAAAAGCGTTAAATTTTTCTTAACACTGCAACTCTCCAGTCTTTTCACTTCGGCAATGCCGAATCGGCATTTCTGGTAAACGTCAATTCATAAACTATTCGACAAGTTTCGCACGTATAGTGGTACTTGTCGCTGTTATCCTCGTTGAATGGGACAGCAGATAGCATTCTATTATTCATCAAATGGGAGAAACGCTCGAAACGTATACGCATACATTTAGAAGTAATTTGATTTTGGTCTGAAAGCCACATATATGTATAAGAAAAAGTGCACGTGTCAAAATCCTTATATTAATGCCGTCTTTACAATTTTGACTTTGTTAAGTCTTTTGCAAAATTGTCTTCAATAACATCAAACACAGATAAAAATCAAAGATTTTGATGTCAAAAATTCTGACGTTTACACGATAAAGCTTATATATCTCATAACCGAAATGCATTTATATTTTCGGTACGGGATGTACTTATAAGTTTTGTAAATAATTAAATTTCGTTTATTTTATTGAATAAAATGAAAAACTCTACTTAAAAGTGAAAAATATATGGGAGGGAATTTTGAGGGAAAAATTATTTTGAAAAAGGGATAAGTGGGATTTTTTCCAAAATTGGGGGATTTGGTTCAAAAAAGTAGGACAGCACTGCGTAACACCGAATTCCTATTTGACCGCGGTCACACATATACGACTCATGTTTTGAACCATGTCCGATTCCTTTTTATTAGTCGCTGGCGACAAATCACCAGCGACACAGTTGGATTGCGCCCGTTTACACATACTGTGAACATCGTTTAACAAAACGCAGTTTGCTGGAGTGGGGAGAGGAATCAGAAATATTCTGACCCAGTGGGAAATTTCGCCCTTGGGGAATAAGAAAGAGAATGCATTAACTCATTACAGAACACATTGCTTTCATCCAAACCGATGTCCTACGATTTTCGCTCATTCCCACTCACGAAGGAAAGACATTCCTCTGTAATTAGAAAAAGAATGTGTTGGCTGAACTCACCTCACGACGATTCTTTGTATTACCAAGTAATGAAAATTATAATGAATTACTAACCACGGAAACAAATAACACACATTTTTGGAATTGATATTTGTTTATTTATTATTGTATATTTTTTTTTAACTTTAAAATTAAAAATATCAAACCAAAAGGTTCGCGAAGCTCGACAAATTCACTATTTTCGTCCGTTGGGCCATCAAATGAACTTTCCGCTTCATCATTCGAAGTTCTCATGTGCTCCGTCCCCGCAAGTAAACGCTTTTTTTCTTCTTTAATAAGCCGACGATAGCGGCGTTTGCTATACATCATTTACCTTTTTATTTTTATTTTATTTTTGTTTTAAATACGAAAAGTTGCAATAATGGGACCAGCTGTTTTGTAAGTGTTGCTCTTCAAAACTTCATTACTTTGTAATACAGAGTTTCCCTCAAAGCTACATTTTAATTATTCTTTGCATTCCTTTTCTAGAAAAACAGTAATGCATTCCCTTAAACTAGAATTATGCAATGCTTGTCTATCAATGAATTCATTTATTCCTATAGAATTGAATATATATTGAAAGAAGAAAAGAATGACGTCTAAAACTTCCCACTGGATAAATGTGTTTTTATATGAATTTTTTCATTTCTGTTTCATTTATGACAGAACTGAAGATAGTTCCAAAGCATGAAAGGCTTTCAAAAACTATCTACTTGTTGAAAATAAGTTGGGACTCTAGCTCCAAGACTTCGGATGGCTAGTGGTTCTAACTATCCCCTGAGTCATGACAGTCCTTAACATACCTTTTTATTAGTGTCCGACCGAAAGTGGATTTTTAGCCGAAGCCGAACAATCGGCAGAGTTGAAGACTTCGGCCGAAGACCGAAGGCCGAAGCCGAATGCAAAACATTTTACAGTAAGGAAACAAAATCAGTCTTTATTCATTTGACAAGCACAAAAAACAAAATAACACCTCAGTAACAAAAAAAAAAAAAAACGTTCAATTAATAATCAAAATTAAAAAGCTTTATATTCTAAGTATACAGTTGACCGGCAGCGCTTAAGAGTTGTTCGCTGGCCACGCTTGTTGGAGGGGCAGATAAATATTTCTCGGCCATGCGTTTAATGTTGAAAAATTTTGTGCAATTGTGCAAAAATTTACGGCAATAATTCACTAGTGTAAAAGGTCTCAATGAAGCAATTGAAAATCTATCGTGAATTTTTTTACTTCCATTAAAATGCAAAAATATTCGGCTTTTTCCAGCCGAAGCCGAAGCCGAAGATTAAGATTTGGCCGATTATGCCGATTACCGAAGCCGAAGCCGAACCTTCGGTCGGACACTACTTTTTACGTTTGCGTTTTAAAGCAAATGCTCCGGTAATTTTAATTGTTATTGGCCCCCTTATCTTTACTGCATCAACCGGTGTTCTCTCAGATATATCGCACACTAATCACTAAACCGGCACAATTCAAAATTTTTTCGATCACTTTTTTCATGTTTGCCAACATTTTACTGCTGCAAAAAGAACACGTGAAAATTAAGATTTATATTTATTGATTCTGCAGTTATTTAAAAATAATATAAGTTTAAAAAAGAAATAGTTTTTACAAACGTCGAGAGTTATTGGCTGTTTGCCCGAGAAATGCAAAATTTTGAGTTGTGCCAATTTAGTGATTAGTGTGCGATATGTTCATAAAAAATAGCAATAGGAGAATTTTTTGCCACCGGCATAGTTGGTCACTAGTGCTGGTGTAAGAGAAACCAATGCAGTAGTGGCTTTATATGGTGAAATTTACTATAGGGATCATTTTCCGAACAATACATGAGTAATTCGGAGTTATTGGCTGCGTGTACACCAATCTAATTGAAAATTTTCGTCGACGAAGAGCTATTATACACGAGGCGTTTTTTAATCGCGCGTTTCGTCACTCGCGTGTCGAGTTTGTTGGATAGCGGTGTAGAGATGTAAGCGGGGTAAGCAAACACGCAAGGCTATGACCGGCTGCCTTCTATATTTCTTACAAATTGTGCTCATTCGTTTAACTCAGCATTAACACTAATTTTCAATAAATCTCTTTCCATATGAACATTTTTGGATGAGTTCAAAACGTCAGCAATCTCTCCAATTTTTAAATCGGGTGAGAAAAACCCGTTTGCTTATTATAGGCCCATTGTCAAACTATCCATTGTTCCGAAAGTCTTAGATATATTTTTCCCTTCTCAAGATAATCGATAAAAATTATTCCATGCCCATCCCATAAAACAGAGGCCATTACTTTGCCAGCGGACTTTTGAGTCTTTCCACGCTTCGGAGACGGTTCACCGATCGCTGTCCACTCAGGCGACTGTCGATTGGACTCAGGAGTGTAGTGATAGAGCCATGTTTCATCCATTGTCACATATCGACGCAAAAACTCGGGTGTATTGCGAGTTAACAGCTGCAAACACCGCTCAGAATCATCAACACGTTGTTGTTTTTGGTCAAATGTGAGCTCGCGCGGCACCCATTTTGCACAGAGCTTTTTCATATCCAAATATTGATGAATGATATGACCAACACGTTCCTTTGATATCTTTAAGGCCTCTGCTATCTCGATCAACTTCATTTTACGGTCATTCAAAATCATTTTGTGAATTTTTTTGATGTTTTCGTCGGTAACCACCTCTTTCGGGCGTCCACTGCGTTCACCGTCCTCCGTGCCCATTTCACCACGCTTGAATTTTGCATACCAATCAATTATTGTTGATTTTCCTGGGGCAGAGTCCGGAAACTCATTATCAAGCCAAGTTTTTGCTTCCACTGTATTTTTTCCCTTCAGAAAACAGTATTTTATCAAAACACGAAATTCCTTTTTTTCCATTTTTTTCACAATAACAAAAGTTGCTTCACAAAAGACGCTCTATCTCCCAAACTAATTGACTTACAGACGTCAAATGTTGACACGAATCATTTGAAGGTTGCCACTATATAAAAATAATATGAATTTTATACTAGCGACGCCATCTATGTGTCAGACCGGGGACTTATCAGCCAACCTGTTAATCTAACTCTTTTTTTTTTAATTCCTGCATTAAAGCTGTTGAGAACGGTGAGCAGATGGATGTTTTGTACACCGACTTTGTGAAAGCCTTCGATTCCGTGAATCATTTTATCCTTCTTAATAAATTAAGACGCTTAGGACTTAACTCCAATTTTCTTTGCTGGATAGAATCCTGTCCCTCTGATAGAAAGCTTATTGTAGCCATTGATAATAGTTATTCAAAAGAAATCTTCGTAAGCTCTGGTGTACCTCAAGGAAACCATTTGGGCCCACTTCTCTTCATAATTTTCGTCAGCGATGTCGTCCGTCTATTCGTTGAAATAGTGCAACAGCTTATTGTGCGCGGACGACTTGAAAATATTTCTCGCTATAAAAGACGTTAGTGACTGTGTTAAACTAAAATCTGACATTGATTGATTAGATTAGAAACATGGTGCTCGGCAAACTCTCTACGACTCAATTTTGCAAAATGCCATATTATGACCTCTCGTAAGCTTAACCAAATTCTTTTCGAAAACTCCTTTTGCTCTGGGTTTATAGTAGCAAGGCCTGACCTCGTCAAGGACTTAGGGATGCTTTTTGATTCCGGGCTTACCTTCAAACATCAAAGAGACTTTATCATCTCTAAGGCTAACCGACAGATTGGTTTGATTAAAATACTAGGTAAAGAGTTTCGTGTCCATTCCACACAAAAGTCAATTTACATTAGCATTAATATGTATGTATGTAATCTGCGTTCCCTTTTATATGAACGAAGTGAATCGCATCCCAGTAGTCGAAAGTGCGCCGCCGACATAAAGGACGAACCATTACGCCGATCTATGATGGCTAGCCATTTCACTAGTGAAAGAAAGATAGAAGAATAGGCAGGCTATACTCATTTGAAATGAATTCTGAGAAACCTTATTCTCACTGTTGGTGAGTACCTATTTCTACTCTCTCATGACTCACTTGATCTCTCTTAAGTGATGCCAAGAGGTAGAAAATATAAAAATATTTTCAATGTTGTCAGCAAAACAAATACGGGGGAAATCTAAACAAAACGCATGTCCTTATTCGCTAGCGAAAAGGCTCGCCAACGAAGGCGTATAAACGGACGACCCGCCCATGGCAATGACATCACAATGTTAAATGGGACAGCGTTTTGGATAGCCGATGGACGCGTCCAGGCCACCATGGACTGGTGAAAACACCAGTGTTTGGGTGGCTCAGTTGACTACTGGGATTGAAAAGATTCAGAAGCGGTTTACTCGATTTGCCTTACAAAGTATGTTCAGTCATGAAAACATGCCTGATTATGTTTCAAGATGTCAACTTTTAAATATGGAATGTCTATCTATAAGATGCAAGGTACAAGAAGCTATATTCATCAAGGATATCATTGAATGTAAGATAGATTCTTCCGAGCTGCTTTCTCTTATACATACCTTTTTACATACCTGTAATACGGCTTTCGGATTAAATGATTGTGATTGTTCAAGAGATTTATTGAGGAAAGAATTAACGAGAATTTTTAATATGTTAAACGAATTTTAATTCTTTTTTTAAGAAATTGCGATAATTTGATTGTGTTTATGTGAATTTAGCTCTTTAGTTTTTATTTAGGTTAATAACGCTGTGTTCTCATTAGGCCAGGTTTGGGTTATCGGCGAAACCCATGGTTAAAATTGTCAAAACGCATACAAAAACCCGGGTAAAAATTTAATAAGACACCGACAGGAAGCATTCACGTGCAGAAACTGAGTGGTGAAGGATGTGCACGTGCATGATGTGCATAATGGGTGAGACGAAGCGCGGAGGGGTAGTTTCTCTACATCCCAGCGCTTCGTCTCGCCTATAAACCAAAAAATTGGCGGCAATAGTTTCCCTAATGTAAAAGGGCACGGTGTAATATTTGGATATGTAAATTTTGATCAAAGGTCGTGGAACATTTTGTGATGCCGCTTTCACCAATTACTACATTTATATTTCTTTTTCCTGCGGACATTGTAATGCTCTTCTGATATTATTGCTTCCAGTATTCCTTTGGCTTTTTCAGCTTCATTAAACATTTTTAATAAATCATATTCCATTTTAATTTACAATTTTTCAATGATACCATATGGGCCAAAATTCTTTTTAATGCCTAAATTTCTGTCGCTGTCAACGAAATTCAGTGTTCGTAAAAGAGCAAATCAAATTAATAACAAATAAACAAGTAAGAAAGCTAAAGTCGGTCAAGCCCGACTTTCAAATACCCAGCGTCCCGACATTATGAGTGCACTATGTTTTTCTTCTCTATTTGTGGGCGTGGCAGTGGGAGGGCCACATAAATTATTTCCCTACACCCTTCATTCGCCTTGGTGAACCTATGTTGCGAATTTGAAGCTTCTACGCCTTTTACTTCGGAAGTTACGAAAAATCTTCATTTGTGGGCGTGGCAGTGGGCGGGCCACATAAAATGTGTACCTACACCTTTCATTCGCCTTGGTCAACCTATGTTGCGAATTTGAAGATTCTACGCCTTTTACTTCGGAAGTTACGAAAAATCTTCATTTGTGGGCGTGGCAGTGGGCGGGCCACATAAAATTTTTACCTACACCTTTCGTTTGCCTTGGTAAACCTATGTTACGAATTTGAAGCGTCTACGCCTATTAATTTGGAAGTTGAGAAAAATCTCCATTTGTGGGCGTGGAAGTGGGCGGGCCATATAAATTTTGTTCCTATACCTTTCATTTGCCTTGGTCAACCTATGTTCCGAATTTGAACCTTCTACGCCTTTTACTTCACAAGTTACGATAAGCCCTTATTTGTGGGCGTGGCTCACGGAGGGCGGCGTCCATTTTTTGCCAGGATATGTCCCTTTTTGTAGTTTACCAGTACACCAAATATCAATGGAATGTGTTGAGTGGTTCGCAAGTTACAAGCATTTTACTGAAAACACATTATATTCATTTGTGGGCGTGGCAGTAGGCGGATGTCTTCCATTTTTACTTAGGATCATACTCGGATCCCGATATTCCTGTGTGCCAAATTTCGACTTGATTGGTCCAGCCGTTTCGGAGGAGATCCGACCACGGACGGACGGACAGACGGACGGACGGACGGACAGACGGACAGACGGACGGACGAACAGACGAACATGTCTAAATCGATTCAGTTTTTGATCCTGGTCATTTCTATATATATATGTCTATATCTCCGGAGCTTAGTTCTCCCTGTTACAGGATTCGCACAAAACTAATATACCCCGCTTACGCTGGGTATAAAAATATTATATAATAAAAAAAATATTTATTAATAACGAAATAAAATACTCTAGTCCAATTGGAAAAATTCGAATATTTCCAAACATCCATCTTGTTTACTCGCAAATTACAGTAACATTGTTGTCTTGTTTGGCAAGACAAGACCAGAAAAGACAACAATGTTACCGTAATTTGCGAAGGAAAAAAATTGAGTTTTGGTAATAATTGATTTTTTTCAATTCGACTAGAGTATTTTATTTCGTTATTCATAATTTTTTTGTTAAAATTAATTTTTTATTAATTTGGCTTGCTCCTTCAGAAAAACTGAATTTCATTGATAGGGACAGAAGTTAAGGCATTAAAAAGAATTTCGGCCCATATGCATGTATGTGCCTTGCCCGTTTTTATTTGTCGAACTCGTATGTCGTCAGTAAACCTTAACTCGCTCGAAGGTCATACATAGGTACATATGTACGCTTTGAATTAAAGTATCGGGTTAAGAACTTAACCCCTATAATGAGAACATATGTATGTAGGTATATAGCATAAGGAAGAATCCAGTAGATTGAAATAAATGAAGTGAAAATAAGTGGTTTAGATAAACTTGACTAAATCTAATAGTAACAAGTAAGAAAGCTAAAGTCGGTCAAGCCCGACTTTGAAATACCCAGCGCCCCGACATTATGAGCGCACTATGTTTTGCTTCTCTATTTGTGGGCGGGCCACATAAATTATTTCCCTACACCTTTCATTTGCCTTGGTGAACCTATGTTGCGAATTTGAAGCTTCTACGCCTTTTACTTCACAAGTTACGATAAGCCCTTATTTGTGGGCGTGGCTCGAGGAGGACGGCGTCCATTTTTTTCCAGGATATGTCCCTTTTCGTAGTTTACCAGTATACCAAATATCAATGGAATGTGTTGAGTGGTTCGCAAGTTACAAGCATTTTACTGAAAACACATTAAATTCATTTGTGGGCGTGGCAGTGGGCGGATGTCTCCCATTTTTACTTAGGATCGTACTCGGACCCCGATATACATGTGTGCCAATTACTTCATTGGTTCAGCCGTTTCGGAGGAGATCCGACCACGGACGGACGGATATGTCTAAATCGATTCAGTTTGTGATCCTGATCATTTCTATATATATTTTTCTATATCTCCGGAACTTAATTCTCCCTGTTACAAGATTTGCACAAAACTAATATACCCCGCTTACGCTGGGTATAAAAAGTAAGTTTGGGCCAAAAATTTCAACGCTTTATTAGGAAAAATTGTGTACTAACCGATTTCTCGACCTTCGTGGTTTTGACGAATATACTTTTTTATATGTAATTAACTTAACTTCACTTAACATGACGCGCTCGAGGTTTTCGGAGGGTACATTTCTAGGTGCAAGGATTTTCGAATAACTATCAAAATCCCAGCCTGTGATCCCTTAATATTACTGGCTTGATTTCCTTACTTTATTTTTCTAATTCTGCACTCATGTCTCGATTTATTGACAGACGCCGCATACCCCTGCAACGAGAATACGAAAATGAGAGAAAGACAAATAAATGTATGGAATATTTAAGAGATTGAGCTTTGTGGTTGACTGTTCCCAAATTTTCCATCACCTTTTGATTTCCAAGTGCCACCGTTATTGTCCTTTAGTTCAATCCTCTTCAAAGGTAGTTGTTCTCTCGATTGAACAAAATCCTATAAATATTGCCAAAGCAATAGTTAGATTATTATTTTTTGTACAATACTTAAGCATGTTTCCTTAAATAAACTGACTTGTTAAGTCTTTGTCCGGGTCTTAAGCAACATTTAGCCATCACTTTTCGCCAAACAGACGTACTGCTTCTTTCACAAGCCAACTCCATCCATTTTTAGACCATCAGTTTTGTGGCTCATTTCGGAAGATGACAGCCAAACTTAGGACAGACGCACCGTGAGGAGTCTTTAAGATTCTTACATTACTACTTTGATGGAGTGCCTTACTTAGCCAGTTGCCATTGCTACTGTTTCTCTTACGGCTATTAGCCGACGCAAATGGTAAAAATGTTAAGTCTGACTTCTTCATTATCCGCTTGAACGGCTGCTTTGTGTGAAAATAAAATTAATTATGTTTTCCTCTAAGCTCGGATCGCTTTGTTTTGGATCTAACTCAACTGGAAGCATTCTTCCAACTTGAATGTTAACATTCCTTGAAAATATCTAAGCATTTAATTTGGCTAAGTGAAGTGATATGGTCATATGAATAGAATACCTTGAAATCCTCTTGACAGAGCTTGCGAAGTTTTTTCAATTATTTAAAGCACTAAGCAAATTTTCCGAAACCGTTAAATGTTTTGAAAAATAAAAACTTACTTCGCCAAATATAAATCCAATGATTGACAGACAGAAGAAGAGGTGGTGACGTCTGGTATGCCGATTTGAGAATTCGTTATGCGGAAAATGTCCACATTAGTCATTTCCAGCATTTCTACAATATTATCGCTTGGAAATTATTAGTATTTGAGGCCACAACCATTAAGCCTTAGCGATGGATTCAAGTCTTTTGCGTTAAAATAATGGACCATTGTCATCAGCACATAGTCAAGCGTACTCATTCGATTAATGGCTCAAAGAGCGCAGGAAGTTTTTTTACTCGCTTGCATCGTCTCATTCGATTAAGTGGACTGTTCAGACAGTTTCAAGCCTACAAACGTTTTATGGCCTGATGGAATAATCTATGTTCCTTCAAAATGATTGGTTCAATTTGAAGAATTTGGTTTTTGAATTTCAAGATGGGCTATGATTCGATTTATCCCTCTAATTCCTGACTCCGTCTCGATACAGTGTTTTTTTTTTCGAATAAATACAAATATTAATTAATTAATTTTTTAGTTAATTAATAATTAATTTGTCATCGGCAAAAGTCGACATAGCAATATTGTCACTAGTGGGGATCTCGGCTGTTAGAAGAAGGTAAAGGGAGGGGCCTATACACTGCCTTGCGGAACTCCTGCTTTGATTTCATATTTATCCGTAATGAATTCATTAACTTTTACCCTAAAGAATCGTTTTGAAGGTATGACATAAGAATTTCGTGAACATTTTGCGGGAGTAGAGACTTTATTTAAGCAATACGACCCCCATGTCACACTATCGAAAGATTGAGCAATATCTAGGAATATTTCAGAACAACATTCTTTTTTTTCGAAGGCCTTAAGAATTTCTTGAGTGATTCGATTTACCTGTTCAACAGTCCCATGTTTTTTCCTAAAGCCAAATTGATGAACAGGGATTTAGTTGTGCTCGTGAATGTATGGCGTTATCTTTATAAGAAGGGCTTTTTCAAAGAGCTTAGATTAGCATGGGAGAAGGCTTATTGGGCGATATGAGCTGGCTGTCGTCGGGTCTCTCCGCGAGCTTTAGTACCATCATGATAACCGATTAACTGATTCTTTCTATATCTCAGGAAAGTAAGAGAAGCTCATAAAAGCGTTAGAAAGTCGTGCTACATACGTAAGAGCAATGTAAGACAATTCCTTGACCATTTTAGGATATACCCCCATGGCCTGGAGATTTTTCTCGAATATTTAACTAATTATGCAATGTTTTTTTCATTGTCATTAAATGTTATAGGGAAAATTTGGTTGTTCTCCTGTTAGAGGCCAGTGTTTCCACACCGGAATGATAGAAGGTTTAAGTTGTAATTGTGGATCGGTTAACTAAATGATCTGGGGAATTTTAACGGTCCACCCGCACAAATATTGATTCTTTTGGTCTAATACCCTAGTTCTACAAAGAAGAGAAATGTCTTTCCGGAATTTTTTCCCATATAAAATGTATGGAAGATATTTCTTCTCGAAATGAAGAGGAATCAAAAGAAAAGTCGACTACTGGCGATATGAATTTTAGCTACAAGTGGCAGCACATTTTGGGTTTTTTTACGATTTATTGGCCAATTTAATAATCGAAAAGATTTTCCGTGAAATAATTTTATTTTATTAATTGAAAAAAGTTAAGAAATTTTTAAGCAAAGTTTTCGTTTAATTTTTGGCACAATAAGCGTTATCAGCTTTCTTTAAATCGAAATTGAGCAGCAGATTGACACTACGGGAACTGTCAAAATTGATTTACTAATTGATGGCTCAATTCAACAAATTCCTTCAGGTCATTTCTCTGGCTTGTGGACTAGGTAAGTAAAAAGGCTATTCAGGTTTAGATTTCAAGACCAGGAGATTTCCAGACCATAGTCAATATTATCCTATATTTATTAAATAAAATATTATTTTTCCTTTTAAGTCCTGTACAAGGTCTCATTACAAAACCCATATACAGGGTGTCCTGAAATCATAAAGCGAAATTCAAATATGCTTCAGCTTATGCTCTGTTTGAAGGCATCGCAATTGAGCAGACGTATGTAACGTCCAGAGCCACTCAAGTTACATAAATGTTAGGTAGATTTAGAAATTATTAACGTCACCAGGATATTCGATTTAGTCAAATCTATAGTTATGTATGTCTATCTGCCTGTCTGTTTGTTTATCTGTCTTCCATATACAGTTTTTTTTATCGAGGGAGTTAAGCTGTCTTCACGAAAGTCGGTATGCGTATTGGCGCAGACATGAGTAAGAGCAAATTCGAGAATGGGCTTAATTGGACCACTTTAAGGGGTACCTCCAGAACTAGGGTCTGTCACGAAAAACGCAAAAACAGCTCTAAAACCGAGGTTTTTCAAGATATTTCTTCTTATATTTCAAAGAAATTTAAAATTGGTGCCCATATTGAGGTATTCGCATAAGTTATAGGCTCGTCTGACCAAACAACACTCTAATCTTTATATCCAGTCGATTAAGGGAATTTAATTTGTGCAAATCTTGAGGAATTAAAGTATCCGGAGATATAGAAATGATCAAGATCAAAAACTGAATCGATTTAGACATGTCCGTCTTCGTTTTGGTCGAATCTTGTACCGGAAACGGCTGAACCAATGAAGTCGAAATTTGGTACACATTATATGGACTCGAGTATGATCCTAAGTAAAAAAGGGATTTGGAATCCGGAAATACGGAAAAGGATATTCCTGCAAAAAAATGGACGCCGTCCTCCTCGAGCCACGCCCACAAATAACCCACAAATAAGGCTTATGTACCTAGAAGTAAAAGGCGTAGAACTTCAAATTTGCAACATAGGTTGACCAAGGCAAATGAAAAAAGTTAGGAACAAAAACTTTGTATCCCGCCCACTGCCACGCCCACAAATGGAGAATTTCTAACTTTGAAGTAAAAGGCGTAGAAGATTCAAATTCGCAACATAGGTTCAACAAGGCGAATGAAAGGTGTAGGGAAATAATTTATGTGGCCCTGCCCTCCCACCCAAGTTTGTAGAATTTTAAAATAAAAAATTAGTATTTACTATAGGGGGTTAGCTTAAACGTGCATTTGCCCTGAAAACTCCTAAATCAAGAAGAACAAAAACGAATGAACGAAATTTTGTATGAACAATTTTACACTTTTCCACTTTTTCAATCTTTTCACTTTTAAGGGAACACCCTCAATGATTTCCCTAGTTTTTTACGATTGAATCCCCGATGGTGGTTGCCGTTGGCCGATGAGATTAATACAAAAATCAAAAATCTTAAAATAGGAAAAACTTCGATTTTCGAACGACCCTCGTATAAGAAAAGTTTCATATGCGTCTGCAGTTACGTTCCCTGTATTGCGCTTACAATTCCTGCACGACGAAACGCTAGAAGCGGAAATGTAACTCAATCACTGCAGGCCTTTGTGTGCTGCATCTTGGAAGCTTCGAAGCAGTCCGTTTCATCAATTAACATTGTTTCAAATCGTACTCAATTCCGTGCCACTGAGACTCCACATATTGCGCTAATATGGTATTTTTATTGTATGCTGATTTGGGTCGATTCGACCATTTCCTTAAGGAACGTAGCATGAAAATTAAATCAATTTTTCATTTGCTAATCTTCAAACTTGGTCTTAGGAATTTCAATTCGAACAATTGTGTGTCTATTTTACTTAAGTGGTGTGTGATTCGATTTGTAGGTAGGTGCCTGCAATGAATAGTTTTAGCATATGGATGAACAAACTTACAATTTATATTAGACACACAACCAATTCAATTTATATTTTATGCATGCGAAGATTCATTTTATTATTCCTAGTCATGGATGCACAAACAATTCTTTTATAATTCATACATTGGACAAAAACCCATTTATTTTATTATATACAAAACGTGCAGAAAAAGATTGACTCTTTACTTTGCAACAAGTCCTGGTCCTTCTAAGTACAAAGATCAAGTCCGGGTGTTTCTTCAATCTGAGCTAAGCTCGGTAGTGAAATTTCCGTAGAAACCAACCTTTGGAATCCAAGGGAAATTCCTTGAAGATAATTTCAAACAAAATAAGCTCACAAAGGAATCCTTTGAGGGTTTGTTGATTCTCCAATTGAGCTACGAGGACATAATCGACTTGAAAAGAAAGCTGTTTTCATGTAATAAGCACCAGCTCTTTGGTCTCGACGATGGCAGATCGCATTGACAGATTTATGGAGTCTGATTGGCTTTGGATTGCAGTTTTGGGATCAAAAATTCAGAGTAATGTTTTCATGTTTTGATGGTGCTGGCACCACAATCAAAATGTTTCAATAATTTTCTTCGACATTCTTTGCTTTGTAATGCATCGAAGAATTCTGATTGCGCATACATCGATACCTTCTTAAATCCAAACATATTTCTGCCAAAGGGCAGGGTGAGCAAAAGAGAACGTTCCCACAAGCATCTTGCCGTTCCGAAATATTTTTTCCAAATTTTATTCCCACAAGATGAATATTTTTGCGAGGCTTACACTTCCAGCCCTTGGTTCATCTTCGCGCCTGGTCCGTGCCCGGAATCCCCTTTTGTTTTTCAGACCATTGAATTTTTAATAAAATTTCATTGATCAATAAATTCAATCTCCTTTTTTCGATAATTGCTTCTGATACCCACAAGTGAAATAAGTTAGGAGAAACGTATTTCTATTCCCTTGTAAATCCAGCTAGATATGTAGGTCCCCAAGAGGCCTTTTACTATATATGTTTCTAGAAGCACTCGGCAACTGTTGAACAATGAAAACGGCATTGCTTTCAAGTCTTTGCGACTTGTATGTAGGTGTGACGCCTAAGGGCGCATAAACCCTGCAGTAAATGGGACCGGTACTGGATCGACCTTGGGTCAGTCTTAAAGAGGTGAGGACCGGTCGCCTTTCCAAACATTGAACTCTCTTCTTTTAATATAGGGCAGTCAATGAGAAATCACCGGTCCCGTGTGGGGCTGGTTGCGGGTGAGTACCTTTGCATGAACTCACCTAGCCACGCTCATTTTTTGACTAGGGTTAGCCCTAGACCGGTCTTTTTTCATATAAAATTGGGGTCGCTCCTAAATTGAATTACTTAGCTCCGGTCCTTTTTATACCGAAACCATTTCATTACTGCAGGGTATATTTTCGATTGCTTGTTGTTATCGTGTCCGCCGGCCAGACATTGACTTTGATAGGGTTGAAGAGTATCGATTTGAATCGTTGAAACGTCAATCGCCGTCAGTTTGTTGCATTCATGACTCCGCACTTTTCCATTTCTATTGCGCAAATGCATTTTCACGCTTTCAAACGAATCCATTGATCGCCGATCGGTTTTCACGTACATATTCACTACAGCCTTTTGTATGTCAATAACAGCGCTTATTCTTTTTTCCCTCCTAACTGCGTTTAATTTTTTTATTTTTTTTTTGTTCAGTCTGTTGTCTGCTCGTCTGTCTGCTTTCTATTGTCTGATACTGACAGGCCAAACCGTTTTAAGTAGATCTTGTAACAGGTGGAAGGAACTAAGATATATGTACATAAATATATATATATCGAGCCCTAACCGCGAAAATAACGTAAGCGACAAAAATCAAATTTTACAGGAGAGCGTGGTTTTGGTCTGATCTCCTTTGCATTGACTCGGCATATCAAATGATAAAACTATAGTGCAATATCTCCGTTAATATTGAGCATATCGTCGTAATTTTTTACTAGGTGATGAGTTTCAGGCTGAAGAACATATTTTCATCAAAAAGTCAATTTCGAAAAATATGTCGCTTACGTTATTTTATGTCCGCCCGTCTGAATTTCCATCTATCCGCCCGTAGTGGAATCTCTACTCAAAAAGCTGGCCCAATCAAGCCAATGCGTGGGTATATTGGGCTCTCAGGAAGATCCTTAGTGAAAATACGTCCAGGCCATTGATTCCATGTAAAATATGTCAAGCCCATTGATTGTGTATAGACAGCTTGGCGGTAACGAAGGAAGTACAACCTTTTATTGGTATTTGGTACAGGTAAGCAAAGTAATTTAAACATTCAACATAACTACCCATTACGTTAGCAATGAATTTTTTACAGCGATGTCCTAGGAAAATCGTGGATTTCCATTGTAATTGAAACTGTAAGCACATTTCAATTTGGTTGTTGTTGGTAGAAAATATAACAAAACATTTCAACACATTTCGAAGGCCGTGGTATACTTTTGTTCGAGCCTGGCCGTTTTTTTAGAGTGATCGTCTACCACCACCACATAATGTAAGCTATTGGTAGGCAGGTCGCCAACAATCTCGTATACTTTGTAGCTATTAATAGGCAGGTCGCTTACAGTCTCGTATACTTTGCTGGCGGTTGGCACTGCTTCCCGCTGGGACCCATTGAAAATTGTTTGAAAGCTTTTGCATTCCAGATGTCTATAGGTGCACCGTGACGAAAGTAAGGTGCGCGAAACAAATGGGTGTAATCTCCACGTTGCCATGGCCGTCGATGGTCCGTCGAGGTGGACCGACTTTAGCTTTCTTATTTATTTTCTTATCTCTTCGGTCATTCTTCTTTAGAATTGCAGCCGTAAGATTTACTGATTTTTGCATATTTACAAGTACTCATTAAGGTTGCGAAAAACGTGATTTTTATTGACATTTGAAGAAAACTCTCATGGCGCGATGAAGTGATTTGTGTCTTGTGATTTGAGTTGGGGGTTTTTTTTTTTGCAAGTTTAGTAAATAAATAGGTACTCGAGGTTTCAGCAGTGGAAGACAAGAACTCCTACCTTCGTCATTACTATCTTTTTTAATGGTAAAATAACAGTTCATGTTTTTGTTTGCCTCTAAAGAATCGCGTGTAATTGCGATAATATCACGTAGATATTTTAAGTTCTTTTTAGTTTTTGTTTTCTTCGCTGCAAGCAAACGTCTTTAGATCCACTCCGTTAAATTATTTAGAGCTCTCAAGAGTTTTTGCACTGATTTATCAATTTAATCCCAGGCAAAGTCCATAGGGATCGGAGGGGTTGGACAAAAGTTTGTTGAAATCAACCCTTGGTTGGGTGATGTATTTCAAAAATTCTTCTACAAATTTGTAACTGAGAAAATACTTTTTCAGTACCAAATTTCTCCCATAGCGTGCTTGCTGACATGCTCCTGGAAGCTCAATCAATTAATATTAAACTCTCTCGAAGACCTGTTTCGAAAGGCACCTATTCGCCGGCGAGCGGCTGAAATTGTTATTGATGCTCAAAAAATAGAATTCTCAGAGTTTTGGTTTTCCTTATTGCAGTTATTGGGATTATACCGAAGATCAGGATGACGCTGCATGATATAAAAAGTAATGTGGTCATCTTTCTTGCCCAATAATATGTACTTGAGTATTATTCAATCCGATGCATGCAGATTGCTCTTGAGTGCAACGATTCACCACGTCTTAATTCACCTTCAAAAGTATTTAAAAAGTTTTATCCAAATATAGAGATTAGTCCTTCTTAAATACCCTGCCTCAGTTGGTTATAAAAAGCGAATCATTTGTGATGCAGCCCAAAAACGGCAGAGTCCTCAAATAGCGTTGCGTGTCTGGCACTTTGATCTCTATTCCATTCACCAACTGAAAACATTTTGCTTTTGACATTTGTCGCCCTAAAATTCCTTTGCTGACTTATTGCCTTTATGGCAGATCGGCTATTGGCAGTAACCAAAGGCGTAATCCAGGCTACGATGAAGGGGATACATTTTATTTAGTTGAGAAATTAGATTAAATCAGATTAAGTCTTATGGATCGATGGGGTGATGAGCCCATCGTCCTCCGCCAGATACGCCCTTGGCAGTAACCACATTGAGATTGAAGCTCAAGCATTCTGAGGGGGGAAAAATGTTAAAATATGTACATCAATAGCTGTTTGGGTGGTCTTGACTGTTGAAATACTTAAGTGGTCAATATGGACAGTAAATGGAGGACTCCAACGTTCCACAATAGCAAAAACTCGTAATGACATTCGGCATTTTCTGCCAAAGAAACGACAAACAATCGCCCATAAAATGCATGAAAATTGCGGAAAAAAGAGGAATACCAATTGCCATGGACACATCTCCTCAGGCTCCCGTTGAAAGGCAACAGATTGTGACATCGTCGTTGGCGGCAATTCGTATTTGATATGATAATACCAATTGCAAAATAATCGCCCAGCACGCATGACGATCAAGAGCACAAATAATTTCGGCTCACCATGCAATTGTCGTCGCGACGACAGGAACCGTTACATGGATTGGCGAAGACATCGAAATTATATACATACATTCTATGATGCTCTATTCAAGCGCCCAAAAAAGAAATCTCTCTTCTTGCATCAGAATTCCAAACTAGAGGTGGGAGCGTTTGTAGCTTTCTGTCAGTGTCACGCGCGATACGAAATGTTATCAGCCCTATTCGAAATTAAAATTCCCCGGCAATATTCTCCATCGAAATCTTTCGTTGCGGAATGAGGAAGTGTTCTTAGCCTCAATGAAGAAAATAATGTGATGACCACTGCTTAAAAATGTTCGAAATTCTCGCTCCATTTATATTTCCTTCCATAAAATACTTTCCTTACTGGTGTGCTTAGAAAGGCAAAATTTAGAATCGGGCTGGGTGTTAAATTAGCGAAATTTCGTGGACAACTTGGCGAGATTTAAAAAACAAAAAGGTATTCATGAACGTAGGTGAATGTCGGTTGAAATTTTCGAAGAACGCGACAGCATATTGTAGGTACGTTCAGACATTTTCAGTGTGCATGATTTGGCGTCGACAGCCATCCACGAGCGCATCTCTACTTCAAGGCAAAGCGTTCGATTGTCTCGAAAATAACATACAACACAATTCAATCGCGATTCCTTCCGACGCAGCGTCCAATATATAACAGACATCATTGCCGACGTGCTACAGCCCATCTTTGCTCACCAGTTATTACAGTTTGACCGCACATTGACTCCATCTCGTTCTTGGCCATCAATTGTTACGGTGCAATCTACTGACCTGACTATTGCCAACAATGAAACAAAACAAAACAAAAAACAAGAGAGGCAATAAAAAAACAGCACAACAACGGCTGCAGACGGAAGTATGCGATCGGAGAGAGGAACATTGTCTGAAGTCACAGCCAGAACAAGTTCGGTCATTATTTTCATCCAAAACAAACGCCTTGCCCAACGAACAGCATTGAATTTGGTTGACTTGGTTTGAGGTTGGCTCTGCCAACAAAATCACGTGCAGCACCAAAATTCAGTACTCTATACTTCACTCATGGAAGTCCACATTACCTACATACATACCTACATATATGACTTGGCTAGTGTGTTTGGCCAACACTTATTTCTTTGCATTCAAACAAGACATGCACACGTGGACAAATGTTTCATATGTGTACATATGTACATACATATGGTGTAAATTTGTATCCTCGTCGTCATGCTGCATGTGTTTATTAAATATTTTTTGCTTCATTTTTATAGCTCATTTTAGAAAATTACCCAGAGCCGCTCGCCGGCTTTTGTGCATAAATAAATCAATTGCAACCCTCTGGCGCTTTAGCTGAGGTAAATATCTCGATGCACATTATTTGGACACACGAACTTTCATTCTAGAGTCTAAGCAGAAATTCTAGCACAAAGCCATTGTCGTCCAGTGGTAAGTGAAGCTTGGTTTTCGGATTCCAAAATAGCAATGCTCCTTCGAATAATTTATGTGAATAAAATTGAAATGAATTTTATCAGCTTGCTTTAACCCTTTCTGCACCATAAGAAGACCATCGCTTAGTATTGATGATTTCGAATTTCGTCCATTGAATTTTTAGCTAAAATTAACAAAAAACGCGAGATTGTTATGCCCCTATTGTCATTTGCAATCAGTACAATACAACGAGAAAATTTTTCTGCGTTGCAAATTACAATTGAAAATTTTGTAGTTCTAAAGAGAGAACCATTCAGGATTCTTGAACTTTTTGGGCGATCTAAAGCAAGAGAAATGGCTCCTGATAATCCATACCCGCAAAATAGGTCGAAAATTGATAAATTCTTACCTATATTTTCCCAATATTTTCTAGACCTAACCTAAATAGGGCAAAATTACGTCCGTGCGACGTCGCTGCGACATAAGTGGGGAATAGAATAGATGTCGCTTAGCGGTAATAAAAGGGCACAATAGGGCATTGCGACTTCAAAGTCACGGCGAAAAGAGGTCCGTTTTACCAAATATTAGTCAAAAAGAAGTCCGTACGACGTCTAAATGACCAATTCGCGACCTAATTGGACTTATAAGTAAAAATAAGTTGGAGAGAGAAAAAGTGAATGAAAAGTGAAAAGAGAGTGAGCGATATATGTATCGATTGTAATCGAAATAATTATTTCGTTCTCATTCCCATGAACTTGTCTTGAAATGAATATTGCATTTTCAATGAAATGTCGTCTATTAAATGAAATGCAAATAGATTTCTCGATTGCAAAGAGCAAAACACATATGCCAGCCAAAATTTATGGTAAAATCGTTCCTTCTACCTCTTATTTTTTCATGGGCCTTTCCAATTAAGAAAGATAAAATAAAATTTTATTAAATAAAAATATTTTTCCAACCAAAAATTAGGTCTAAGCAGCTGTTATACGAACAAAGATGGAGAAGCGTAAAATGCGACCACAAAGTCCAAATTACTTATTTTTCTGACCAAATAGGTAACATCTACTTTGATATTGCGACCTATAAATCAAAATTCCCAAATAAGGTACTTGCGACTTTAAAGTCACAAAAAATTTCTGACCTATTAGCGCTTTTCAACTTGAAATAGCCCTATTATGGCATTTATTACCTATTTAAGCGCTAATAGGTAATTTCGACCTATTAGGGCATTTTGACGTAAAACCGACCTGAAAATAAATATTTCGACTTGATATAGGGACTCATATAGGTGGGCAAATCGTGCGCAGAGCAAATTTTTGCGCATTTGGCAAACCGGAGCAATTTAAATTTTGTATGAAAAGATAACAGCTGAGACTGAGCAAACGTGCTCAGTCAATTCTACCGGCAAAATTTTCGTGCAAATAAAATTAAGCCCATCCTAAGCCATCCAACTACCTACATGTGTGAAATTTAAAAATACATTTTAAATATTTACAAGAACTTAAAGTAAAAATGATTGAAAAAATCTGGAATTTTTCTAATGAAACAATATGCTTATCGAAATATGCAAAAAATATAACACAAAAATGATGTTTTGAGAATTTTTGTTTTGTTCAAACCGGATTGAGGTTTGTTTGTGTTGTACAGTGTGTGCAAGCTTTTAAGAATTTGACAATCAGCTGGTTCGTTAAAAAAAAATTGCCAAATATGCACTCATGAAACTTTGCAAATCCTTCCTGGCGAATCTGCGCCAAAGCTGATTTTTAATACTTCATGAGTCCCCTTAATATAATATTTTTCAAAACAAAAATCTTTTTTGAAAATAAAAATACTCATTTTAGCGGGGTATACAATTAGAAGGAATTTTTTACTGCTTTGTGAATTGACTTATAGTTTTTCCGGCAAATAAATTAAATACTTACTGGAAACAAATTTTTTCTTTTATGATAACTTTTATCACTCGCCATTTCGAATCGGCAAAAAAGTTCGAACTCGTTATTCCCTAATATGTATATCCTCATTGTTTTTGCATCGAAAGAAAGTCAAAGCATTCATGTCAAAGGCTTTTGCTGGAAGACTTAAGATTTTTTTCAATTCGGATTTTTCCAACTCCAAAGGACTTTTTTCTGAAGTGGATTTCTAAAGAGATTTTTGGAAAGTCTTCGAGGGAAAAGCTGCGCTAGAATACTGGCAACAGTGAATTAAAAGAATTATTACAATTATCTAAATAAATTTTTCAATGATTTTTCCAATTCTTTAAAGGAATATTTTTGAATGGAGTTTCTAATGTTTTGTATTCGTTCAAAAAAATTCTTCATTCTGGCAACATGCTACATATAAGAACTGTGTTATAATATAGATTAGTCACATATGCGGAAAAATGGCATAAATTTTTTTTTGTTATTGATATTTGACTTCAAAATTAAATCTACTTGAAAGTCAAAATAAAGTCGCTTTATTCAATTGCAGCATTGATGCAATTAGTCAAAATCTTTTTGTACCTATTTCGTAAAGTTACCTATAAGTCAAAAGGGCTTTAAAATGCAAATTGTAAAGTCGATAATAAATTGATCGTTTGCAAAATCACTAAAAATCTACCTAATTTGGAAGTCAAAGTCAAGTCAATATTAAGTCGCAAAGTAGGGAATTTTTGCCTATTTGCGACATAAAATCTACTTGTAAGTCGAAACGACTTTGAAGTCATAAAATTGGTCAAAGAAAGGTAATTTGGACCTTCTAAACGGACTTTAGAGTTAGGTCTCATTTAAGGCCGGCAAAAAAGTCAGAAATAGGGTAATTTCAACCAAAATAGGTCGATGCGACTTACTGCTGGTCGAAGCGCCCTATTTTGCTACTTGGGTACTGTCAAACAAATTATTATTAGTGGTATTCAAGCAGCTGTGGAAATTGAAGTGTGCAAATTTTTCACCAGCAAAATGCGATAACATGGCGCAAATTTCGCCAATCAAAATCAATGTGCAATATTTTCCCGGCCGAGGAATTTTTTCCATACAAACAAATTTGCTCAAACGCAAAATTTGCGAGGTTGCAAAAATTGCACACCTGCTTGAATCCCACTTATATCATAATACCTAAATTAAATGAAAATACAACCACGATTTTGAGTTGTTAGATTCGTTGTTTTTCATAATACCGAAATACAACTGGTTTAAATTTTGACAACTAAAAACAGTTTAACTGCAAATTACAATATGGGCATTAACGTCAATAGGGCTATTCCCTTAAAAGTGACAAGACTGAAAAAGCGGAAAAGTGTTAAGTTTTCCATAAAACATTTAGGGGTCTTCCCTTATACATACATACGTCTATTTGCCTCGAAAACTTCGATAACTCGTAAATCAAGAAGGCTTAGAATTTAATGAACGAAGTTTTGTATGAAAAATTTTACATTTCTCCACGTTTTCGATCTTTTCACGTTTAAGGGAACACCCCGTTTTATAAAATTATTTATTTTCCCAATTTTATTTTAAAACCCCTTTTTTAAAAAACGCCTTTATTTTTTATGGGGGCCAATTTGCCAAGCAATGTAATTAAGGAATGTTTAAGGCACCAAACAAAAAAAACAAATTAATTGGAACCTTAAAATTTAAATATATAACCAAAACTTTCCAAACATTATTTACCTTTTATTTTCATGCTGGCGCACGTGACAGTCGTACGCCTTTAATGAAAAAAAAAAAAACACGGAAAAGTATCCATTTTTTTCCTCCTTATCTTAACTATCTGGCAATACCTTACCCAGCGGGAAGTTGTGTATGGCCTTTATGAGCAATTATTAAATATGAATTATTTTATAAATTCTAAAAGAAACGGAATGCAATAAATGATGGACAGAAAAGTAATGTGTCATCACTTAAACATTGTTTTTTGCATTGAAAAGTAAGGAAAAAAAGAAGGATTATTTAAAAATTATTTATTATAATTACATTTAAAGGTAATGCAAAACGGAAGGCCTTACAATTCCTATGACATCGCCATGTTAAAAATAATGTGTTATTCGATCAATGCACCTTATAATAAAATATTATTTTTTGGCCTTTACTATGCCTTACGTTTTCCCGCTGGGTAGTTGTAGTAGAATTGGTATAAGACCGGGGGCCGGAAAAAAAGCGGGCCCTAGATATTCTCTACCAAACGTGGTGTCGTAACGTGACGAAAAATCTTTTCCTTCATCTATTAAAACTCAAAAGTCTGCGAAAATAGAATGAGTTTTTTAAAGCAACTTCATAAGAACTGATCCCAAATATTGCAGATTGAAGGCCATAACTTGTAATCCAAAAAATTCCTTTTAATTTTCTAACTATTGCTTTATAAAGCGGTAGCGTAACTTGATATTCGTTACGAGACATATTTTGAAAAGGGGTTTTGTCATGAAAAGAGTCGTTTGATTTCGCCTTAGTTCTTTTCAATCAAGCAAATATGATTTTATGTATAAATAGAAGGGAAAATTAAACTTTTTGGAAATAACAATATTTAATTGGGCTTCCGGAATTATTTCATCATTTTTAACTATTTCCAAATAACTGGGTTTGATTGATTTTTGGGTTGATTATTGTTGTTGGAATTATTAATTCCGATAAGGGAAATTGTTAGAATTTTTTAAATAGCCCCAATATTGTAGGGAAAATACTGTTAAGAGTAATTTAAAAAAAAAAATCAACTTTGCCCTCAGTTTTCCAGAAATGAGAGCCGACTATAACCACCAAACTTCTAAAATAGTGGAATTCAGATATTTTACTATCATAATGCAAACACAAAAATTTCGCATTTTGTTTTCCGGTAGACCTTTCTGTGGAAATGTCCATTTTGCTTAGGAAAAGAAAGCAGAATCCGCGAATTAATTTATTGCAGCTATAATCATATTAACTTTCAGGAATGCATCGCTATTTTGGAGGCTTTTCACTTAAAGTAAGTACCTATTAATCGGCAGTGAAAGTCTTTGTGGTACATATTTTTATGAATCCGTAAGCAAAACATTCAACGGTTCTACTCATTACGGAATCGTTGAATCTTACCACGTATATGTCTGGTGAAATTCATCGGTTCATCCCTTGCTTAGCGGTTCCGATGACCAATTCGTCGAATGTGTAAGAATTGAAAAGAACCCCCAAACACCCCCCGTGCGCACGGGCCTGCATGAAGACGTGAGCTGTTTTGTCATGAATTCAAGCATTTTTTAAATATTAATCATCTTACGCAACCGATGCGGTAAGCGGAATGTCCACTCATTACCTATTTAAGGTGCATCTAACTACAACTTCTATTGATAGTTCAGCGGAACTAAATTTACTAATGAAAGGTCTACCCTTGCAATGAAAGTCTCTTTATTTTTTGGACGTTCCAAACCAGAGCCAGGGACTTTTCCTTTCTTGGGACCGCTCGACAAAAAAGTGTGGAAATAAAAGAAAAGAATTCGGTAATTAGGGTCCCATTGCATCCGGTGTGTCACAGGGGTTAAGGAAAATCCTTTTAATGTGCTTCCAAAGCTTGATCACAATGTTTGGATTGAGCAGCGAAAAAATGGGCCTTTCGCTTGTACCCACCTTGAAGTGGAAAAATCTCTTCACTTACGCCCCATTACTGTCCGAATTCCCATTTGAAAGTCCTCGGCAAGATAAGAGAAGTTTCGATCTATTTGGACACAAACGCGTAAACCTCAAATCAGAAATGGAAATTTTGAATTAATTTCCTTTTTACCGGCTTTTGCCATATTGAATGGATCGTTGTTTCGTTCTTTCATGTTCTGGAGACTTCGGTTTGATTTTTCTGCATTTTTCTGCGGTTTTGGTCATTTGTATTCGTTTTCATGTTCGTTTTGTTTCCTTTGAGCGCGTCGTTTCCAACAGTATTATGAACCTATCCTCATAGCTGGAAGGCATAATCCATATAGAATAGACCAAAGAAGAAGAGAAGAAGCGACCAATTCGTCGTGGACGACACAATAACAACAGCCAAAGCAGATGCAACAAAAAAAAAAATAAAAAAAAAAATCGTATAAATGGAAGTAGAAGTGACCGATGGATGTTGCTTTTTTAACCGTGACTGTGACTTTTATTTTTCAGTATTTCTTTCTCTTTCATTCTGTATGGTGTTCTTCTATTGCCGGCATGACGAAAGTTGATAAAACAGGCACAGCAATAAAGCGACTCGACCGAGGTGCCACCACATGCTCAGTACCTACCCGCGGCCCGTTTTGCAGGTGGAACTCTGCACACACAGCAAAGTGAAAACTGAGTAAGCTAAGCTCCAAAGTCCCCCATGTCGGTTCGTTCGTTCGTTCGTTCGTTTCGTACGTTGGCTCGTTCGTTCGCTAAGCGCTGAGGCGCGCACGCTCAGTTCCTCAAACTCCATAAATCGAGTTCTTTCTGGCAAAAGCTTCGCCAGCATGTTGGCTCGTGGATGAAATACAAAATCCAAGCATACAACGTGGAACGTCTTCAGTCTTGAATGAGATTTTATCGTGGTTAGAACGCTCAACGGAATTCATCGGTGTAGGTTTTCTTGCGGTTGCGTAAATCTTTAAGATTCGTTAGCAATTACGAATCCAATTAGATTCGTTTTTTTTTTTTTTTTTTTGTTCTTTTGCCAACAATATCGCGAATCCATGGCCTGCAGCTTTTGTGCAGTACCTGCGTCCGTCTGCTTGTGCAACTGTCTATCTATTTGTGTATCTGTCTGTCCGTGTGGCAGTGTGGCACGCTGTCAACGGTTGTAATTTGATGTGGAAAGGATTGCCAGTGCTACGGGGTACTGCTGCGACCGTTGCTCGCACTCGATGCAGCTCTTTCTAGGTTTCGATTCTTGCACAGTTTGTGCCTTATCGCCGTCTCCGCTGTCCTCATCGGTGCAATTGTGGTCATTATCATGCTTGCATGGGCTGCATGATGCAACAGCGTGCCCTTCATCAGACACTGAACCGATCTCTCTCTCGCTCATTCCGCTTCATCTACTTAACTGGATTTTAAGCTAACAAGGCTAATTTTCGATGTTGTTGGCTTAATTCGCCTACGTGCGCATTGCTTGCCATTATGTGAATTGTACTCGCGAATACCGTTGGCTTGGGGAATCCCCTTTGATTGCCACAGCTTAACAGTCTATTGAAACGGAATTCGAAGTGATTTGTTGAATTTGAAATGCTTATTTTTTTCTTCTATCCAACGTGTGTTTTCTCTTTGTTCTAATTGCGCAGCTTTTGGAATTTTCGGAATTTAATTCAATTGTTGGACATTAAAAGTGCATCGTGACCAACGGATTCAGTGCAATTGTTATTTCATGCTACAACTGGAATTTTTATTGCATTGCAACAGTGTTGAAAGTGAAAGCAATATCAATTAATTGGAATTTCAACGAGCAGCAGAAGTGGTGGAATATTGCGGGCTAAGTTTTTTAAAATGCATCCCTCACAAGGACTTTTGAGGTGATATATGTAATTTTAAAAATCAAACACAGGCCGAACATTGACTTTTTTTACGGAATAAATTTAAGCGCGTCTTTATTTAGTTTTTCCCGATTTCGAAAAAAAAATATATGAGAAACCGATAGAGAGATATGTTAGAAAGAGTAAGATTATAGTGCACGGACAGAATCATTTTGATCAGTAATGTGCTTTGGGAGACCTCAACTTCGGCTTCTTGAGATTCCTGCTGTCTTTTCTGTTCTTTCTATCACTGTGTTTTCTACTTGGTCTAATTGCGCAGCTTCTGAATTTCGGCATTATTCGTTACTTAAAAGTGATGACCAAGATCAGTGCGAATGTTATTGTACAAATGCTGAAGCCAACGGATTCCTGAGCTTCAAATGTTGAAATAAAGCTATCGTTATTGATTTTCAAATTTGACTGCAATGTGATTTCGCTGAGAATTATTTATGCATCTTTCACAAGATATTGGGTAGAATAATTTAAAATTCGACACAGTGCCGAATCTCACATTAGTTATGTTACTTAAAATTTGATCTTTATGTCAGCTGTTCGAGGGTTAACTTAAAAACTTACCTGAAAACCGTGCGGTCTCAAGGATAAGATTTAGAGCACGGACAGAATCATTTGAAAATATGTATTAACCATTTACTTCGGTTATCGGCATTGTGATTTTGATTCTCCTTTCTGCCAAATCTTTGGGGAAGAGGTGAATTTCGAATTCCTCTAATATTTGAAGAATGTATGGCAATTTTTAAATGTTTTAAATGACTCATTGTCTATGAAATTATCCTAAAAGAGCGGCTATACGAATAAAGTTTTCGAATTAATCACAATTTTGTTAACATATTTGAATTCCAGCGAGTATTAATTTCAATTCTCCGGGAAAGAAAATTTCACTCAGGAATCCAAATCACATCACCTGTTATATAAAATTTGCCATAGAACTCAAAATACAAGCATTTATCTACCAGGGCCTGTGAGAACGGATGTAGGTGGTTAAATGACAGAAATAGAGAGTAGGTGGTTAAGAATTAAGAAGCTCTTTCCCGGCGGCTAATTTCGACTTCTTATCATACATAGTAAGTACCTATAAATCACGCTATTTTGGCTGTGATTAAAATTCATTTCCATAAATAAGCTGGTGTTCGGGCAGGTGGAGTGGGGTTGGACTTTATATCTTCTATCCCATTTTTAATCTGAAATAAAAAGGCGTAATTGCTCCAATAGGCTTATAATCTAACCGGACTCCCAGAGTACGTATGAATGAATTCGTTGGAATGCGAAGCTATACTTTATTATAAATTAGGTTGCTGAAGTGAATTGATTAATGATGAAATAATGAACAATGCTGAACCGTGATACAGTAGGTAAATCTCTGAAACGTCAAAATATAATAACAATCAATGAATAGATTGAAGTCGTATTTTTTAACCTTCTTTAAAAGATTGTGTTTGAAGAGTTCATTAGTCCTCTAAAAATATTTGCCTGTGTAAATACATAGAAACTGTGTCCAAATCAGTTTTTGATTAACAATTTTTTAGCCCTCGGAAGCGATCATCTGATTTTAATGATGCTTAAATAAAAACAAGCATTAATTGATTTGCTCTTAACTTCCGTTCCAGTGGATCGTTAACGTTAGTTTTTTTTTAAAATAAATTAAAAAATTTTTCCTATTTTATTTTTAAGCTATTTTTCCAAAAAATGCAGCCCATACATTTTTAGACACACTTTTAGTTCAATTTGATTTTAGTGAAACGAAATTCGGTACTGTTTCAGTTGTTTTAGTCTTGTACTTGATTTTTACCAGTTCAATCCTGAGTCCTCTTTTTATACCCAGCGTAAGCAGGGTATACTAGTTTTGTACAGCCAGAACTAAGCTCCGTAGATATAGACATACATATATATATATTCTAAATCAGGATCAAAAACTGAATCGATTTAGACATGTCCGTCTGTCCGTCTGTCCGTGTTTGGATCTCCTCCGAATCGGCTGAACCAATGAAGTCGAAATTTGGCACACATGTATATCGGGGTCCGAGTATGATCCTAAGTAAAAATGGGAGACATCCGCCCACTGCCACGCCCACGAATGAAATTAATGTGTTTTCAGTAAAATGCTTGTAACTTGCGAACCACTCAAACTACAAAAAGGGACATATCCTGGAAAAAAATGGACACCGTCTTCCTCGAGCCACGCCCACAAATAAAGGCTTATCGTAACTTGTGAAGTAAAAGGCATAGAAGGTTGAAATTCGCAACATAGGTTGACTAAATCTTGAAATGAAAGGTAAAACGTAGTGCGCCAATAACGTTGGGACGGTGGGTACTTCAAAGTCGGGCTTGACCGACTTTAGCTTTCTTACTTGTTTAACCCTAGAAATATAACGTTATTTTTTTACCTTGAAAAGATAACGATACGCCTGAGCGACGTGTGTTTGTTTTTACTATCCTTAAGGATGTTTTAAAGAAAAAATGTGAACAGATTGTAATTTAAATTCATTATTTAATTTATTGTCAGTCATTTCGGCTCATTTTAATAACCGAACTTGTATATATTAAAAGTAAATAAGAAAAAACTTAAATATGCTTTCAAAAGCGGGAGCAAAAAATTAAAAATGACTACGTCTCGTAGGCGTACGTTATCTTTCTAGGGTTAAACATAGTTAACTGCTAGGGACTGTAATCCAGTCCATTATGATATGTACCCTGTTAAATTAAAGTTGATCAATTCCATTCAAAAATACTTACTTTATCTACTTCATTTATGCCATTTCACGCATCCATATTTCAGATATAAATATACAAAGAAGAATAAAATAACTACGAATTCTTTTCTGTGTTCGTTTTCTGTTTCCCAGAACTCTTGACTTTCAATCTATGTATGTATGTATGTGCATATGTAGTATATTGTGAATGTGCAGCATGTCCACTTTAGCCGGTTACCCCTTAGAGCCAAAGCACTTGGATATTTCGTCGTCGTATTGGCTTTTGTTAAAAGTTTATGCTTTCAACTTTAGCTCTTCATAAATAATGCCCAGAGAGTTGGCTGGAATGTTGGGCACGTTCCGTCGGAGCTCATATAAATACTCGGGACCGATGTATGCCATGAGAATTGAAGCTTTGCGATACAGCAAAAGATTTTTAAAGGCATTGGTTAACTTTTGCTGTATTGCGACGGAAGTCAGAAATTTTCGTACGATTTCATTTGCAAGAAACAGAAACAAATCGCACTAAAATGCAAGATTTTGGAAAAATACTCGATATACATACCTACAATATACATACATATGTACATATTTGTATATTTGAGACTTCTTTGGCGGAAAATAGTTTTCGATAGGTTCTTCATATTTATACCCGAAAGACTTTGTGTCGAGGGTATATTATATACAAAATACATACATATATGTATATAGAAATAATCATCGTCACCAGAAGATTCGATTTAGACATGTCCGTCCGTCTCTCTGTCCCGTCTGTTTGTATACAGTTATCTTATCGAAGGAGTTGAGCTATCTTGACGAAATTTGATATGCGTGCTCACGGGGACATGAGTAACAACAAGTTCGAGAATGGACCTTTTTTAGGGGCACCTCCAGTCCTAGGGTCTGTTATTAATTTGGCAAAAATTGATCTTAAGCCGTAGATTGGTAAGATATGTTGATGAAATTTGGCATTTGAAAATATCTTAAGACAGTTACTGTGATTTTCAAAAAATTGAAAATTGGGCGTGGCAGAAGGGCGTTTTTCGAAAATTGTCACCGGAAATTCAAATGGGACTTGAACGAAAGTTGGCATGTATGCTTCCATCCTAGCCATTAACATCCTTTTTAAAAATTTTCTTGATCGGACCATTTTTAAGGGTACCTCTAGTACTAGGGTCTCCCACAAAAATCTCAAAACTACCCCAAAATCGGAATTTTTCGAAATATTTAAATGAAATTAAGGATTTTATCTTATATTTAAGCCTCCGAATAGAAGTGCCAAAAATTTGGAAAATTGGGCGTGGCAAAGGGGCGTTTTCATAAAGAAATTGAACAAAAGTCGGTACATGGAGCTCTTGTGTAATTAAAAATCTATGGACTATTATTTTGAATGGTCCTGTTTTTTGGGCGTGTTTTAAAAATTATGAAAAAATTTGTGTCTGTTTCGGGTATTTTATTGTCAGGCTCGCCTGACTATAACACCCTTGCTTGTTTCGTAGTCAAAACTTTTCACTGTTGACACTGACATTATTTCCCATTTACAGTGATTCGTTTGTCTTCTCTTCTTCCTCCTTGTATTTGCGCAATTTGCTATTTGCTTATTTGTTAAGGGATTACATTCTTTGCTCGTGCTTTTGAAATAGTGTGAAATTTCAAAAGAAACTCAATCCGAGTTTTGCTGCTCGTTAGCAATTTTTTCATGTGGCCCTTCTCGTTTTCTGTTTTCCCTTTGCATTTCAGTCTTTGCTGCATAGTCGCATTATGCTGCTTGGCGCAGACTGCTTCAGAACAGATCGAACAGAAAGCAAGACAAAAGGATTTAACCAAAAACACCGACTCAGACATATTCAAAATCAAAAGATTCGAAAAGGAGCAGCGTGCCAGGAAAATAAAATCAACGAAAAACGAAAACAACTTTAAATCAATACCAATAACGCATCCAACATTGCTGCGATCCACGGAAAAGACGACAGCGGAGGTCCATAGAAAGCCAACGAAAAATAAGAAGAATAAAAACGCACATGGACTTAACAAGAAGCTCTTGAAGTAAGTAAGCTTTTGTATCGGCTTATGTATTTAACTTATATGCACATATATAAGAATATATGTACATATGCACATATCGCACCCTTGCTAATAAATCGGCACAATTCAACACAATTTTTTTAAATCAATTTTTTTATGTACGATTGAATTTTTCTGTAAGAAACCCAACACATAGAGAATTAACGCTTATATTGACAGATGCAGCAGTCGATTAACAGTAATATTAGTTTAGAAAAATTTTTATTTCTCCTTAGAGTCAAGAGGGATTGAATGATCTTCGAGAAATGCGAAATTTTGAATTGTGCCGATTTATTAGCAATGGTGCGATATGCCAATTTATTTATTTATTTTAACTGCAAGAATTAAAATGCTTATTTAGATAAATGAATTCAATATTCTCATCTAACTTCTCTTAGAGCCTTTTTCGCCAAGCATATTCAAAAACGAATCGTCGTCTAATCTCAGATTTTATTTTCTCTTATATAAATGGCAATTTCATATTGAATGATCCTATCAGGCATTTAATTGAATCGCTCTTCAGTCAAATCTTTCCTAAAATAGTCATTTTTTTTGTTGAAAATGTCTCTTTAAAGGTAGATGCGTATTTTGGGAAAAGAACACATAAGCTTAAATATACCTACATCTCACCTTAAAAATAAATTAAGCAAAAAAAAAAGGTCCTGTAAAATTCATTGGTTTAAGCCAGAGATGCACACGGCTTTTAGCTTCGCGAGCAACATGGAAATCTAAAAAAAATTTGTATGGAACCAAAAAAAAAAACCTTTTTGTACAAAAATCACGAAAAACAACAACCATATTATTCGTACGTCTTATTGAAAAAAAGTTGGAAAAAATTAGAAATATCAAAAAAACTTTAAGCATTAAGCAGTTTTTTTTATTGATTCCTGAAAAATTCTATTCTATTGACATTTTTAGTGAGATTTTTAAAAAATGAACGCTTGAAACCAAGGTGTTTTCAACAAGATGATATCAATATTACAACAAGAACAACAAGTGTAAAACAATCACATTGATTTGTTGTTGCAAAGAAACTAAAAAGTCTAAAAATTTCATATAATTTGACAAGTTTCAGGTTTGTTGATATACACCTTGGATTGAAACAGATATGCAATCACTGTTTCCAGATTTTTTGGGGAATATTCCCCTGAATGCCTCAAAATAAGGCCAAAATTCCCTTAAATTTAATTTTGACATCTTCAAAAGACAAAAGTGTTACTCATGCAGCTTCGCAAATGCCTTCGCAACTTTTCCCATCGTAAATTTTCATGTAAATTTTGACAGTTGTGTGATAAATTTCTCACTTCCCACAATTTGCAAAGCTGCATGAGTCCCACTAAAAACTTGGACCCATAAGGTCCCATAATTCACAAAGGTATGCTAAAATGGCAGTCTGGCAATATTCCCACGTGCCAAAATCATTATTACATTATTACGGGGTACTCTACCCCGAACGTCCTTCGCCTACAACCACTGTGTCGCATAATATGCACGACGACTTATATCCTGTCAAAGCCTTCTTAAATCTAAAAGCTATTGAAACAGCTGTTAAAATTCCTTCAGCCACCGCAAATTCTGATATTCCTTTTGAATATCTTAAAAATTCATTTTTCTTTTAAATAATTGCGGTTAAATTTTTTCAATTGGAAGGCAAACTTTCCTATTTAGAACAGCTGTTTAGATAATTAATATTGCCACTTGACGGGCAATGTGATAACTCCATTTTCCATAGAAAAGAAAAACACCAAAATTTAGCATCCAGGTAAAAGTACTAATTTCAGCCGAGGGTAGGTAAATTTAAAAGGATTTTAAGAAGACTTTGTGAATTGCTTGAAAGTGTATAGGAACTCTTTGTTTTCGTAATGGAAACCGCTTATAAAAAAACAACAACAACAACAACTTATGTATGCTTTCATGTGAAAGTTGTTTCCATTAACATGTCATGAGAAAATTCTGGCTAGCCGCCGACCTCGCATAATGAGGGAGCGGAAGAAATTTCGATGAAATTAGTGGGACTCATGCAGCTTCGCAAATTGTGGGAAATGAGAAATTTGTCACACAACTGTCAAAATTTATATGAAAATTTACGATGGGAAAACCTGCGAAGGCATTTGCGAAGCTGCATGAGTACCACTATTTAATTCCACCAGTGCAAAATGTAATGAATTTTAGATTTGATAAAACGTGCGAAAAATAAAATTCGTAGCTGTGTATCTATTTGGCATAGATAATTGAAACTAAGTAAATATCTTTGGTAAAATTTGCACGTTGGACAATTGTGAATAGCCCAATTATTAGAAATTAAACAAATCGTTGGCTTAGAGTGTAAAGCTGCTAACTCACATATGAAAAATTTAATAGGCCAGACAAAGAACTGCTCAGATGAAAATGCAAATTTGAAGCAGTTGCTTTTTGCACATCGAAACCCAGGCTTTCCTACCAGAAATAATTGAAGTTGAATTGTTTCTCGCAGTAAAGTGACAATTGATGTCAAAATAGTTTGAAGGTAGTTTAATAAAACTTACAAATAAGATTCCATTTCGAAATTCAAACTCAAATTGAAATTTAAATCAGCTGTTTATGCCGTCAGGGTTGCTTCGAATATTTTTGTGGTACCTTTTTTTCCTCGGCGAAATAGCTTAGGAATTTCCGCGGGTTTTCTTACCGAACTGAGGCGAAGCCATAAGGATTGAACTGAAGATCTTATTAAAAGGATATACGTCTAGATGGGAGGGGAGTATTTATGCGTCCTGGTTTGAATCAGATTTAAATTGCCATAATTTTTTCGCTACCAGTCATAATGATCACAAGATCAAGATTTGAATAGCCGAAGGATGTCTTAAAACGACTTCAAATTTTAAAACGCCAAATTTTATGGACCATTAAGAATAACAGAATGAGAAAGAAAATGTATGTGTACAAATATAAAGGGAAATTGAATGAATATTGATATTGAAGAGAAAAATATACCCACATACATACATATGAAGGTACCAATGCAAGTTCGTTGAAATCAATTTGTTCGACTCAAAGTTTTCAAAAGCTCGATTTCGAGGATAGGAGAAAATACTTATTCTCTATTAACATTCTTTCTGATTGCTTACTTTCAAAATAGATAAATTTTTCATATCCATTGCAATCAGCCATTTTTCAAGGGGCACGTTTTTCATGACTGAAATAAAATGCGCTTCTAACGATAACAATCAGCTTGGATGGAATAGAAGAACCCTCTCATCTAGAGTTTGCATCGTTATGAACGCTTCATTTTCTAGTTGCAGACAAGGTTTCTTTTGAGCTGGATTAGTCTTTGCACTCTTTAACGCGAATTCTATTGACCACTTCTTTAATTTCAGTAAATTGGGCTTCACAAAAGTTAAAGCACCCAACAGCCATAACCGGAAACGTCTGGCGATCGAGTCACGACGACATGCCTCACCAGATGATTCACACATGTTCATCATAAAACTTCCGCCGAATGCTCACTATTACTCGAGCCCAAAGGCCAAAGGGGATGCTGCCAATCGTGCAGTAAGTTCACAAAATTCACTGTCGCCGCACGGAGAGGCTATGGAAAAAGAGAAGAAAACATCATCATCAGCGGTGCCAATGGATAACGGGAAAGAGGTAAACGAGATTTTTCCATCTTCTCTAGATATAAGGCTCTTAGATAAATCATAAGCCAATGAAAAAAAAAAATCAACAAAAAAAAATTATTATAAAAAAAACATACGAAATGATATTTACTCCCAACATGTAAAGGAATGGCTAGAGTGATAGATATGAAGTGCGTCAGATTAGAACAACATAAATATGTACATATGTAGATGTGTGTTGGAAAATCCTGAAGAACCAGATTCGCTAGTGTCTACTCCTCCAATCGTTCGTTCGTTCGTTCGTTCACGGTGCACGCATTTATCCATTCAAGCGCTGATTCACCAAATCAACGACTACTGACTGACTTACCCAGAGATCGTGTTGTATCTCGTTTGTGGCGTCATGCAATGTGCTCGTCTGTGTTCATGCATCTTGACGACAGATAAACATCAGCTTGCAGAGCAAATATGAAGACAGAACGACCATTGGGACGCATGCATATTTTTGCTTCACAACCGAAAATGCATGTACATATGTATGTATATATGTTTGTCAAACGTCTTTGATGTATGCGCGTGGTTATTCGCATCAATATAGTGAATCATTCATCAATGCTTCAAAGCTGGACAACGTCTCGTTTGGGTCAGCTTCAACATGCAAGCCTTAAGTAGTCGAGATCCAACCTTTCATTACCTCTAACGAAGGCGTCTATATATCAAAATTTTTAGCTCCTACTGCGTGGTATTTATTCTCGAGCCTTCTCGCGTTTACGCGGCTCCAACGTCGACAGATTTATTTATAAAAACCTCGGCTACGGCCAGACTTGAGGCTATCGGCTAGCTGTGTGACTGGAATTAATATGTGGAGAGTCGAAGGCGATTACTCGAAGTGTTTTCCACGGAAAGCAGACCAACGCATGTAAAATTAATTTGCAATAAACTAATTCAACGACAGAAGTTCTGGCCACGGCTCCACGGTTGGTCGCCTTCTCCTTCTTGCTCTATACCTTTTGCAGTTCATCTATGTATGTACGTCATTTTAGTAGTCAATTAAAAATGCAATTTGTAAGAAGCTGCAAGCTAATGTACCTACTGCTACTATTGTGAAAGCAAGAGCGAATCCTTCAGCGGTTTGCGAGTGGCTCTTTAAGATGTTGATGACATATGAAGGATAATTTCAGCACTTGAGCATATCGACTTACAAAATTTATGGGGATCATTGTTTAAATAGCTTAAATACATAGGTATCAGGTGATGAATTAAGTATCCCAGTTATTAATCAAATCCTGTTCTTGATTACGTTGCTCGATCTTAAGTCCATGAAATACTTCTGTTGTATGTATGTATACAGAGAAGCTCAAAAGGATTGTGACTGTAAAAATGTTTGGAAGAATTTTAAAATCTAAGATCATCAAACCTTAATGTCTTGCTGTCACCGTAACACGAAATACGAAAACGCATGACATTTCGATGAACCCTTTGTATGACAATCAAACACAAGCTGACAGTAACATCACCGCGGTGTTATTGTCATCTTGATGCTCATTGCGGACGGTGTGATAGCGAAAATACGATTCGAAGGCGGCGAAGGGTACTGTTGTATTTCTTTCTTTTTTCTCTCCATTTTCTCTCTATTTCCATCTCTCTCTCTTTCCTTCCTCTCTCTCTCCCTCTCTCTCCTCTTTCCCTCCATTTCTCTTTCGCTGTGTCTTTCTCTGTTTTATTTTCTCTCTCTTGCTCAGTCTCTTTCCTTCTTTCTCCCCCTTTCTCTCTCCCTTGCTTTCCCCCTCTCTTTTTCCCTTTCTTCCACTCCTTTCCCACCTCTCACCCCTCTTCCCCTCCTCTCCCATACTCCCTTTCCCTCTCCTCCTCTTCCATTCCCCACCTCTTCCTTCCTCCTCTATCTCTTCTCCCTCTCCTATCTCTCTCTCTATCCTCTCTCTCTTATCTCTCTCTATCTCTCTCTCTATCTCTCTCTCTATCTCTCTCTCTATCTCTCTCTCTATCTCTCTCTCTATCTCTCTCTCTATCTCTCTCTCTCTATCTCTCTATCTCTCTATCTCTCTCTTTCTATTTCTCTCTATCTTTCTCTATCTCTCTCTCTCTCTCTTTCTATTTCTCTCTTTCTATCTCTTTCTCCTGCTCTCTCTCTCTCCTTCTCTCTCCCCCCTCCTTTTATCTTTCTCTATTTATAAGAATTTATTTTATGAGGTACATTCCTCCTGAAGCCAGAACTCTCCCCCACTTGTTACCTCTTTAAAAAGTTTTTATTTATTAAAACTTTTTTTTTTACATGCCCCTTTTGTTAGCTTGAGTGCGAATATCACTTAGCTCTCAATGTAGATTTGAAATTTCCGGATTTGATTTGCGAAAAATACTCGAAGTGTGCAAGAGGTACATTTCGAAAAACAAATCATAATTTTGGCATCCTTAATGCTCATTTAGAAATAACTACGGATCTTGCAAACAGTGGGTGAACCTTTGCCAAGCACTTTTATCTCCAAAATATCCATATCATTGACAACCAATCAAATGATATTCAAGTGTAATCAATTTAACAACAACGCACACAAGAAACACATCACACATAATTAATTGAAATATACTTACACATGTATGATCGAGAATAGCAAAGGAAATTTAATGCATCCCATTTTGTAGAATTTTTCGATGTTTATTTTTCGTTTTCTCTTCTTCCACCTGTTTCAAGGTCTCTTTTCCATTTAACTCGAATGGACGGCCTGGCCGTATCTATCATTGGAATTTACCAGTCCTGCAGAAGATACTCGAAGATAAAGAACGTTTCGCACATGTTCCAAATGCGATGAAGCAACAATTGATTGACATCAAAGATACTCCAACGTGGAGCAAGCCATGGGAGAACGAAACAATCGAGAAATCGTATGGGAAGGCCAATACGATGCATTACTATAAAAAGCCGCTGAAACGCAAGTCGCCAACGTACTATGCACCGGCCAGTTCCGTCAATAAAAACAGCTTTCATAAATACTTCGCCGGCAATGGCAAGCCCAAAGGGTTCTTCGTCATTAAGGAAAATCAAAAAAATCCACTCTATTATAAAAATATCGTTTCCTAAATGCACTTTGGAAGAGACGTTCTGCGTTACATTCAAAAACACCGCAGCGCCCAAAAATGACTTTCGAGCAAAAAACGAAGATGATAGGGAAAATAATAAAATATATCTGGCGTCCTCTTTTGATTTAGCTTACAGGGAAAACAATAAAGTTAGTTCATTTAAAGGCATAAATGCTTCTTTAGTTTAACACAACAAAAATTGACGGTTTGATAACTACTCATTATAAGGATATGTACTTGGCATCCTTAAGAAACTGAAATGCCAATCAACGAGGCAAACATCCTACGATTTATAAATATCTTTGACTATCTAGAAGTCTGTATTTCCACGGCTGTACGATGTAGCAATCAGTGTTGAAGCTTTGAGTTTCAGTTGAAACGCATAAAACTGTCATTTGAATTCCTATTGTGAGACAAATTTGAAAATTAACATTATAAGTAGTTCGGCTCAGAGTTTTTACAAGAATATACATACCTAAACAGTAGGCCCGTAGAGAGAAATTTGGGGACCGGGGGGATTTTTTCCGTTGTCCTCACAGATATGTGCGACAAAAAAAAAATCCCCTTGGCAATTGTGGGTCCCTTCAGAAAGCCCGGGCCCGGGGGGGAAAATCCCCCCTTTCCACCCCCTCTCTTCAGGCCTGCTAAACAGACATGCATATAAGAATACGTCGTAAGAATTCATTAATGTTCATTAAAATCAATACATACGAATAATTTTCGAAAATGCAATAGATTAAGTAAAATAATTTTAATTTAATATAGGATTTTTTATTTATAAAAACATATTTTTAAGTGAAATAAAATACGTTTTGACTGAATGCAATAAATTTAAACATCAAAATTAACTTTTGCGAAACCTATTTTTTATGGGATCGACTTTCTGTTGTCATTTATGCGCCATTTTTTCTAGCAATAAAAGAAAGCATGTTATCGGAGCAATGATTGTAGATACCAACTTATTTGGCACTTTTCCTCTTTAAAATCTTCATGTCGCAGCTTTCTGTATTTGGATGAATGATTAATTTCTTTTATAAATAATGTAAAATGTTGGCATATTTCACCATTCCATTGGCTCCAATCAAGACTGAGTAGCTGGTGGGCATATCCAGTGCACGAGTGAGAAATACTTAATTAGCCTTATATGGCATTCAGACGGCATCGAAATCCCGGGATTTCGCCACTTTTGAGGATTTCAGCCGATATCCAGTCGAAATCCAGGGGATTTCCCATACAAATGAATGTCAAACGAAATCCGCTCAGAAATTGGATTTCAACGAAATCCCAAGAGAAATCCGGTACAAACTGAATGCAACTCTGTGTTTTTCGATATGTATCGAAGAAATGCTGCAACACTACTGTCAAATTTTGAAAAGACCAAAGTAAACAAATGGGCAATGCTGTCACACGCAAACGAAAAATTCCCTACAAACTAAAAAAAAATCCCCACAAGTCTTTACGTTTTTCCCTACCACAAATATCGTTATATATTTTTTTAAATAATATGCCTCTTGCATACAAAAATGTATGAGTAGCCATGAATATGGTAGGCTAATATTTTTGAGAATCTTTCAGGGTAGTCTGGAACTCCGAATTGTACGAAAGTCATTTGAAATTTTGTTTTTTCGTTTTCAAAAATAAAAAGTTTGTTTCAAAAATTAAGTTTTTTCTGTTGTGGTTCAAGTAAAACTGATTTCATTAAAAATATGAATAGGCCTTATCTTGTAGCGGTAAATAAAACAGTTTTCAATTTATTCAAAAAAGCCTATACAAATACTATTTCAATTTTCAAATTTGTAGACTATCGACGCTTAACGATAGCTTCGACCGAATTTTTTCACATAAACACAGGTTGGCATAGTATTTATTTTGTCTTTTTAATTTTATGATATATAATAATAAAACTAAATTTATAAAAAATTTATTAAATATTTTGGAATACATCACATATTCCGTACATTGGCCGATTTTAAGATATCTGTTCTTTTTTCCCTAAAAGCCATTTTTTGTTAAAAAAATCCCTTAAAAAATTTTAAGGAAATTTCCCTACAATTGGCAGCACTGCTAACAGATGAATGGCTGTCAAACCAAATCCTCTCAATGGCGATATTGTCGTGTGAACGCTTGGATTTCGATATGGATTTCACGAAATCCAAGTGCCGAAATCCCAGGATTTCGATGCTCGTCTGAATGGCATATTAGTCTAAATTCCATGCGGAAAAGTTTTTTACTACCCTGTAGGAAGAGTGGGGTCAATTGTGCCCTAGCGAGTAGTTCTCGAGTAAAGGAAAAAGAACTAGTACGCGAGTAAAGACACGGACAGTAGAACCTAACTAGTGGCATATTCAACATTTGAATTTTGCCCACACATTAATCTAATATATTTGCTGTGCGTGAGTCAGATAGGTCCATGGCGTGGTGAAAGCGTATTCGCTTGGCAATATGAAGGGCTCGAGTTCGATTCCAGTCGCAGGCGAAAAAATTTGGAAGAATGACATGTTTCGAAAAACTCAAATAATTGGATTGAAAAACACGTCTTCACCAATGGTGTCTCACAACTTTGCGCACAAATTCGCTCAACATTTTCTGCCAAATTTGAAACCTTTCTTTTTTATATTTTGCTTTTTATTCCTCTTAGGATTCCAATTTTTACTAATAATTAAAAAAAAAATCGGCGTTCGCTTCGCCCGGGATTTGAACCTGGGTCCTTCGGATCGCGGGGTGCACGCGCTACGCTGTGAGCTACGACAGCGCGGCCCGGTCCCCCATCTATCAACGTAGTATAAGCAAGTTAACTAAGTTCAGAGTAAAAGTTTACAGTTCAATGCATTGGCGGGGAAATTACGAGCGAGTAGTACTGTTGATTTGGGAAGTAGTCGAAGAATACTTCTGCACTAGTTCAACTTCCTACAGGGTAGTGAAACAAAACTCGCGCGAAAAATATTTCGGTATTCTGAATTTGGCGCGAATTGCATGAACGAATTTTTTGTTTTAGGGGAAAATTCGATATTTCTATTCCGGCGAGTTCTCGCTGTTTTAAACGGAAATGCTCGTTGAAAAAGTAACAAATTTTCAAAAACGTGAAAAATGTTTAGAGCGTCGCTGCGTATAATATTGGAAGAAGAGGAGGAAATCGACGAAATTCGAGTTTTAAATTCCCAGAGAATTGTTAGGCGAAGGTTAAGAGACCAAAGTAATCCTTTGGAAATGCCAGAATCATTGTGAGTACAACAAAACTTGAAATTTACTAAAACCAAGTGTCAATTATTTGCAAAAATGCCAAACTTTCAGATTTCATCAACACTTCAGAGTGAACAAGGCAATAATCAAATATTTATTGAATATTGTTCATACTTCTCATTCGACCCTTGAAATAATTCATTTTAATTTGATTTGAATTCTTCGGGCTTTGGGTCCAATTGACACTTCATAACAGAAATGTTTGGACCCTAAGCCCGAAGAATTCATACCAAATTAAAATTTATTTATTGAGTATTTTAACTGACTCTTCATGACCAACTAGAAAATCGTCCGCAGTGCAACCAATGGTAAAATTTTGCGCTTGCTTGCGGTTTTTCACAGAAGGAGGCTAAAAGGCGTTGGAAACGATTGCGAGGTGGCTATGTCGAAACCATCCTTCAGTCGTGTTCTTGCCGAGTTGTAGATATTTTTGAGACAGGTTTATGTCCACAATGGATTACTTGGTTGAACACCGATGAAGAAACGAGTGCTGTATCTCAATTTTACGAAAAATAATAAATTTTTTTTTGCGTTTTCATTAAACTTACGTGTTTCCGCCAGCGTTCGCCAAGATATAATAGGCGAATAGTTTCACGTGAAATGACAACGAATTTGTCAAAAAAAAAAACTCCTTCAGAATAAGGCGAAATTTTCAGATTAGCGAGTTATTTCACGCGAGTTGGGGCTTAGAATAGGGGAAGTAGAAACTAGCGAATAAACTCACGCGAAATGCCATTAAGAATAAGGCTGAATATACGAAGTTACAGGACCAGAGAAAATCTACGGTGAATGTACCAAACTAATAACTGAAATGCCGTAAAATGGTCTCCAGATATTTTTCTTTGAGTTTAATTAAAAGCGTTTCGTGGCAAGCGTTTTTAAATTCCGGTCACTATAATCTTTTGACTTAACGTTCCAAAAAGCCGACAAACTACGATCAACTTCTATTAGTTCCAAAATAAAATTTTTTCTTCCATTTTTATACCCAGCGTAAGCGGGGTATATTAGTTTTGTGCAAATCTTGTAACAGGGAGAACTAAGCTCCGGAGATATAGAAAAATGTATATAGAAATGATCAGGATCAAAAACTGAATCGATTTAGACATGTCGTCTGTCGCGCGCTTCCGTCTGCGTCTGTCCGTCCGTCCTGTGCGTCGGGATCTCCTCCGAAACGGCTGGACCAATCAAGTCGAATTTGGCACACAGCTATATCGGGATCCGAGTATGATCCTAAGTAAAAATGGGAGACATCCGCCCACAGCCACGCCCACAAATTAATATAATGTGTTTTCAGTAAATGCTTGTAACTTGCGAACCACTCAACACATTCCATTGATATTTGGTGTACTGGTAAACTTCGAAAAGGGACATATCCTGGCAAAAAAATGGACGCCGCCCTTCTCGAGCCACGCCCACAAATAAGCCCAAAAATAAGGGCTTATCGTAACTTGTGAAGTAAAAGGCGTAGAAGCTTCAAATTCGCAGCATAAGTTCACCAAGGCGAATGAAAGGTGTAGGAACAAAAATTTATGTAGCCCGCCCACTGACACGCCCACAAATGAAGATTTTTCGTAACTTCCGAAGTAAAAGGCGTAGAAAGCTTCAAATTCGCAACATAGGTTCACCAAGGCGAATGAAAGGTGTAGGAAAAAATATTTTATGTGGCCCGCACCACTGCCAACGCCACAAATGAAGATTTTTCGTAACTTCCGAACTAAAAGGCGAAGAAGCTTCAAATTCGCAACATAGTCATCCAAAGGCGAATGAAAGGTGTAGAAAAATATTTAATGTGGCCCGCCCGCTGCCACGCCCACAATGAAGATTTTTCGTAACTTCCGAAGTAAAAGGCGTAGAAGCTTCAAATTCGCAACATAGGTTCACCAAGGCGAATGAAAGGTGTAGAAAAATATTTTATGTGGCCCGCCACTGCCACGCCCACAAATGAAGATTTTTCGTAACTTCCGGAAGTAAAAGGCGTGAAGCTTCAAATTCGCAACATAGGTTCACCAAGGCGAATGAAAAGTGTAGGAGGTAATAATTTGTGTGGCCTCCACTGGCACGCTCACAGATAGAGAAGCAATAATATAGTGCGCTGATAATGTCGGGACGCTGGGTATTTCAAAGTCGGCTTGACCACTTTAGCTTTCTTACTTGTTTCAATTAATTTTGCCGCTCGCTTTTAAAAAAATTTCCGCTCTCCGTTCGATGTTCACTCGTGGAATTTTGCGCACAAATGAGGGTTGAACCAACATAGATATAGACCTTCAGACACACCGTCTGACATCGTTACCTGTTTGACCGAAAATTCAAAGATTTCGATTTTCCGTCAGACATCGTAGGTGTACAATTTCTCACTAACACACGATCAAAGTTGATACAACATTTGACGTGTCTATACCGCGCATATGAGATTCAAGCTCTTTCACGCCCTCAAATGAGACAGGTATGCCTACTATTAAGTATACGTACACCTAGAAGTACCAGTATATTATTCATATTTATTACAGAAAGCCTTAAAATTTGCGAATGTGAGTAAAAGTTTTATCATACTCGAGTTGGATCGAGCGCGGCTTCTTACCTGTGCAGAATGTTGGTCAACCTGAGAAACATGTGCTTTAAAGAACGAATAATTTAAAATGCTAGAATTTTGCTTTAATATTAGGCAGTAGCGTGTCCTCGGGGGGCGGGGGGGGGGGGGGGGGGGGGAAATTAGGGGCTTAAGATTAATATAATAAGATAATAATAAATATTTTTTGTATATAGTGAACTCAACAGAATTGATCATTTGAGGCTTAAGTTTCTTTAGTTTACAGCTAAAATTTTTGTAAATTGAAATCAAATTTTGATTTGAATTGATTTCCAAAATAACAGAATCATGTTGTTTTTAGTCTCTTTGTTAACTCATTTTGTTTTTAGCTTAGAAGTTGGAAATGAATCGAAAATTTATTTCAATTGATACGATTAAAAAATTCTAGGCTTTAAATAACACCGAGCTTAAAAAATGAATTATAAAAATGAATTCAATGGGTATGTGCCAGATTTCGTTTCGAATCAATTCGATTCGAAATCGGGAAAGAGTTGTGCTTTTTTCAGCGAAATTGATTATTTTTTAGACAATAAATGCTTGTTTATAAAGCGAAAACATTGAGAATGATATTTTATTCTTTTTAAATTTTTAAAAAATAATCGAATTGGATTCGAATCGAAATCTAGCTCACACCCGCATAACTCATTTTTTAAAGCTAAAATATGAATTCAAATTTATAAATTATAATTTATTAGGTTTCTGTTGTTCAACTGAGCTTGCATGGGCAAATCGCACATATGGGCAGCTCTGCTGTCCGCAAGCGAACCTGACAAGAGAAACTTTTTGTGAGACGAAAGGATGGGAAATTTTATTTACTTCTGAGTATAACTGCAAAGTCAAAGACAAAGAGATATTTATTTGTTTAAATTTTCGACGAGCTCGCAGCACTTCATGAGATCGAATTTTAGAATGAAATCGTTGCAGTAGTTGCGCTACAAAAGAAACTTGTATATAAGAAAAACCCGCCTTTAAAAAACTGTTTACCAAAACCAAAAATTCTTTTTGTATGGCAAAAATTTTTATATGAGAAACTTTGTTTTATCAAAAATTGAACACCCCTATTTTCAAATATCGGTAGCTTATATAAGAATTTTCTTTAAAACGGTTTTTTTTTATAAAAAAGATTTTTCTTATAAGCCGGTTTTTATATAAGAAAAACCCGGATATAAGAATGAAAATTCTTGACAAAATTGACTTTCTTATATAGCGAAACTTCTCTGCAAGAAAATTCTAAAGGCTGAATTTTGAAAATTATTTAACACACTTACAGCTCTGATTACTTTAATACTATAGTTTTCTATTTTATCGAAGATCTCATTAAGAAGTCAGAAAGTACATAAGTAGACGTTTTTATTTTGAAAAAAATCATTGACGTGTTTTAGCCCCGCCCAAAGCCAAATCCTAGAACCGCCACTGATATTAGGTACTTGAATTCAACATTTCTTGGATAGTTAACGAAATTAACACGTAGTCGGAGAAAAAGTAATAATGTCTAAAAGATGCGTTCAAGTCGAATCTAAAAATAGTGATTTGTCAGTACAAATTATATCATTCCCAAATCTTAACGAGACAAGCCAACTTTTGCTTCCATGAGTGCTCAGTCAGTGGAACATAATTGCCAGAATTTGCCACATAATTTCACTGGCTTTAAAGACAATCGTTCAAACGTTGTTAAAAGTACATTGCACGAAAGGTACACAAAGGGCGTCCGGGGAATAATCACGAAATCGCATCTTCTTTAAATGCATAACCACTCATATGTGAAATTCTTAGGAACACTGTTAACGACATGTAACAAAGCGCAAACATTGCGCAGTGAGTTTTCCGAAGTTTTATTTTACAGTGTGCTTTTTTGTCATGAGTTTGACGTTGTCTTTTTCGGAAAAAAAAAAGAAACAACAATAAAGATATGTCACTCATTCTCTGACTTCTCCTTACGACAGTTTATTTTGGAAATTTGCGAGTGAGGTTGGCTCAACGATGATTTAGTGCTGCAGACTCTTGAATTTATGTAGTTTTGAGTCATTGAGTTGGAACCTTTTCTACCTCATCTTTATCCGTTTATTTATGTTTTGTTTTTTAATCCTCAATCCGTGCATTCAACTTTGGAATGCCGGCAAATGAAGAAATGTCGAAATAAGTTCGAATATTTTGAGGAGTGGTTAATGGATTTAATCTAAAATTGTTATAAACGAGAGGATTTTCTTAAATTCAGATAAGAGTTTGAAATTTTGACCAATCTGAATGAAATAATGAACACACAAGTTGAATCCTTCTTAAGAGAAAAGCAATCTCAGCCTGACTTAAAAGCTATGCGTAACGGAGGGGATTGCAGATTGAGACAGTCAAATATCTTGACTCTTTTCCTTCCTGGTCTCGATTTTTAAATTGGGAGGTTGCGAAGTTTTAAAATTAACAAATAACAGCTCTATTCGATGTAAATTTTGGGGAGTTTGACAGTTTAACAGGTTGGCTGATAAGTCCCCGGTCTAACAAAGAAAAACACATTTTTTTGTCAAAATCGTTTTTATTATTCAAATTAGTTCCCTTCAGAGCGATACAACGATTTATAACGACCTTCCAATTTTTGATACCATTTTGGTAGTACTTCCTTCGGTTTTGCCTCAAAAAAGGCCTCAGTTTCGGCGATCACCTCTTCATTGCAGCCAATTTTTCCCTGCAAGCTTACTTTTGAGGTCTGAGAACAAAGAAAAAATCGTGGGGGCCAGATCTGGAGAATACGGTGGGTGGGGAAGCAATTCGAAGCCTAATTCATGAATTTTTGCCATCGGCTCAATGACTTGTGGCACACGGTGCGTTGTCTGGTGGAAAACACTTTTTTCTTCTTCATATGGGCCGTTTTGCCGCGATTTCGACCTTCAAACGCTCCAATAACGACATATTGTTGATGGTTTTTCCCTTCTCAAGATAATCGATAAAAATTTATGTGTATTCATATAAAATCTCTTTCATTTTCCGCATTACGGCTTAAACCCATTTCGCCTTACTTTTTAGGTTCGTCAATCTCGATAGACTGTGAAGATCAGCCCAAACCTATTATACGTAAAAGCTTACTACGTTTTGCGACACAAAAACCAATGGGAAAGTTTGTCATGCTTCGAAAGAATTTTTCCATACAATTTTTGACCACTCATTTCCAATTTCGAAAAATTTTCTATTCCGTAAAAAACGCGAAGCTGCATGAATCCCACTAAAAACTACTTTGAATTCGCCACGTAAAATAAATGGTGAAACCACCAAATGATGTTTTGTGAGAGATCATTTCAACTGCTCTGGAGGGAACTTTCGATTTGACGAGCTCTTAAGTATTTAGAGAATCGGACTCCATGCTTTGCAATCCAGTTATGAATGCGATAAGAGCTTGATTACTGATGGCTCAAATTCCGAATAAATTACATTTTATAATTCGGATTCGCATTGAAAAGGCTGTAATCCTTTTACCGGATTCCCATTGCATTTGCAATTAGGCATATCTGACATGCGCTGCAGCTTTAAAGTGGTTCACTCTCCGAAGATCAAAATGCATAAAGCAATTCCATTCATCATTTGGCGCCATTACCCAAAAAAAAAAAAACCACAAAACATATAAATGCCAAATGAATCGTGTCCAAGCCTAATAAATTATTAAATTACTTGGTGTTTAGGCTTTTAAGATATTCGCAGACAATTCCCGTCTACACATGTGCCACTTTCCCACTCTTTAAGTCATGAACTCGTAATATTTTCGCTTCTGTAGAACTTTATGCGGAGTGATGAAGCCAAACATATATACATACACTCGTAGGTACATAAGATACGAGGTAGTTGAGGAATTTCAAATGAATTGAAGATATTTACCCTGACTGTTGACAGTATTCTGACATGAATGCATGATTAACAACCAAGATATATAAAGTCAGTGCAGCCCGACTATGGTTGCCCTTATTTCCCGCATATGGATGAACGGACATGTCTAAATCAATTCAATTTTCCATTCTTATCAAGGGCGTATATACATACATATGGACATGCTGAACATCGGCACAGATCAAAATTTTCATCTTTCGGAAAACTCGAAAAACTCTCTTAAAAATTGCAATACAATCCCATTTGAAATATAAAGAGAGACATATTAGATTTAAACAACAATATACAACAACAACAAGTAAAAAATCTAAATTCCGTCAAAACGGAATTAAGTATCTATACCTACACAGCGTCCCGACTATATTGACGCATTATGTTTTGCCTTTCTGTACTAAAGTCACTTAAAATTAAAGCTATAATGCTTTCAAATTAGCCGTTAGCGCGGCTTCTCTACACTCCCTGCTCTCAGGGCCGTTCATGCAATAGTGGAAAGTTTGCTAGTGGAAAAATTGCACACTCGAATTCCCACATCTGCTTGAATACCACTATTTAATTAGTTTGAGGGCGTGGCAGTGGGATGTCTCGCTTTTCACTTAGGATAATAGTCGGGGCCCAATATGCCCGCTTGCCGAATTTCAAACGAGATCTGATCGATATATATATATATATATATATATATATTTATATTGAACAGACGGACGGATGGGTTGATTCTGTTTTCGATTCTGATCAAGAACATATAAACTTGTCTATATCTACGGAGCTAAGTTCTTGCTGTCACAAAATCCGCACAAAACTAATATACCTACCCCGCTCACGTTGGGTATAAAAATTAATTATAAACTAGTTAGGCTAATGGAGAAATGCATTGTGAAGATTCTTAAGTTAATTTGTAATTGAGGATCTCCTACCAGTATCACATTAGTGCCCATATGCGATATATGTATAGTCTAAATATAAATTATAAGATCTCCATAAAACTAATATGCCTATCTGACGATGGGTACAAAAATGGGTCCATGACAATTAATTTTCAAATTTTTAGAGAAAATTTCGCACTTGCAACCGCATGTTTTACTAGAAAGATATTCAGGGAATGGTAATCACCCGCATAGATTGATGTATACGTTTCTTTCAGGCGTCAATCGTGCTGTGTTCGGGAGACTACACTCGTTATTAATGCGGGTCTGAACATGACGATAAAAAATTTGTATATAAAAAAACGTTTTTGGGGTTTCCAAAGAATTTGGAATTAAGTAAATTTGAAGTATTTCATTCAAGCATTCAATCCGTTGATAGTGTGAATACATTTTTGGACTCTTTTGCTGAGAATTGTGGTCGTCTTGAACGATTTTTGTCTTTATTTTATTGTTCCCAGTTACCATTTTGACAATATGCAACGGTAATAACAGCCTCAACAGTGGATGATGCAACCGACAGAACAAAATGGAGGAACTGGTCGCGTTTTTCGGACCCCGGGCTAGACCGGGATAGTTAAACTCGCAAGAATAACAGCCTCAACAGTGGATGATGGAAATTTTTGAAATTTGTGCCTATCTGGACCGATAAAAATCTACGTAGATTGTGATATTTGCGCAGATAGTGGGATCACGGCCTGGGAGTGAAAATGGTGACAATCAACTTGAAGGCAATTAAGTATATTAGCGATAAAAATTTCACTGACCATTCTTGCTATAAACGGTGTGTGGTCTGATTTCGTTAAAATATTGAATTAAAAAACAACTATTAAGCCTTATGAATTTTGAATTGTTTACCGGAATTTGAGATATGGTAAAAATCTCCCTTTCGTAATTCATGGACAACCCCTAAGATTTCCTAAATAAATAAAAGAATCTATAACACTAGTTTACAGAATTTAAAACTTTCGCGAGAGCAGAGACGAAATGATGGTTTTAAGACTAAATTGGGGTCGCTGATCATCCGTTTTTTTTCCCAAAGAATAGTTTTTGAGATATGGGCAAAAAACGTGTTTTTTGGTTACTTAATGAAATTTTGCCAAATAACTCCAAAACGGCTAAACTAAAAAAAAATTTTATCAGCATGAAGCAGAAAACTTTCATCCTTGCAACGATATATCATTTGTAACAATCGGTGTCTTAGTTTTTGAGCTATAGGCATTTGAACTTGAAAAAAGTTGACTTTTTTGGGTTTTTTTGAATTTTCAAAATTTCATTTTAACTTTTAAGTAAAAAAAAATTTTTTTTTATTTTTTTCGGTTACTAAAAATGATAAACATATATTTAACGTTATTAGAAAACCAAATTTCTTCCAAATCGATTGGAAAACAAAGAAGTTATAAGAGGTTTTCCAAATTTACTCATAGACGTCGCAGTACTAAAATCAACCGGTCCACTTCAACGTCACTGAAAGCAATAATCCAATTTGTACATAATATAAGGGCACTAAAATTTGATTATTTTGTTTAGACGAGCCGTTTTGGAGTTATTTGGAAAAATCTCGTAAAGTACCCAAAAAACACGTTTTTTGCCCATATCTCAAAAACTATTCTTTGGAAAAAAAAACGAATGCCATTTTCGTGATCAGCGACCCAAATTTAGTCTAAAAACCATCATTTCGTCTCTGCTCTTTTTTTTTGTAAGCTAGTGTAATTGACGAGTTTCACGATAAAATAATAAGAAGATAAGTAAAGGGATTTTAGGTAAACATGCAAAAGCGTCAGTGACCGTTTGACTACCGAGGAAACTTCAAATTATCTATTATAAATTTGCAAGTACTATAAATTATAATTGCTACAGTAGCCCCTCGCCCGTAAATGAATTCGGATGGTCGAATTAACGTCTTTCGACGAATTCGATTTTTCAATAACGACGTCTTTGGGCCTAGAGTACCTCGGCAGATTCGAATCGACTAGGACAACAACAGCCCAATATTTAATCTAGATCTGCTTTTTAAGCGATTTTTGTTGACGCGATATAGGTAATTGAATCCCCCAGAATCGATCCAGATTCGCAAATTTTTGGTGCTATACTTCAACTAAAATGTAGTTTGGTGTTATGGCTGTTTTGATCAGATAAAGATTCATCACTGTTTCTATTTAAAAAAAAACGAGAATTTGAAAATTGTGTTCAAATTTTTTTTTTGAAATTCTTAAAAAAAATTTTATTTCGGTTGCCCTATTGAACACCATCTCATCAATCTCTCCCACAATCCTTCCGTAAACAGTCGAGCCGGTTTATTGAAAATCCACTTCCTCAAATAATTGTATTTTTTTCCAAGATCTTGTCCACAAAATTCACTTCTCCCCAGTAAAGTAAATTATTAGGCGAAAATTGGAATTTTCAGTTCGGACCGATCGCATTTTTAACCATATGAACATCGTCATCTGTAATCGAAGCCTGGATTCTAAACACCTTAACACCTTACAAAAATTCTCCATTTGTGGGCGTGGCAGTGGGCGGGCTACATAAATTTTTGTTCCTACACCTTTCATTCGCCTTGGTGAACCTATGTTGCGAATTTGAAGCTTCTACGCCTTTTACTTCGGAAGTTACGATAAGCCCTTATTTGTGGGCTTATTTGTGGGCGTGGCTCACGGAGGGCGGCGTCCATTTTTTTTCCAGGATATGTCCCTTTTCGTAGTTTACCAGTACACCAAATATCAATGGAATGTGTTGAGTGGTTCGCAAGTTACAAGCATTTTACTGAAAACACATTATATTCATTTGTGGGCGTGGCAGTGGGCGGATGTCTCCCATTTTTACTTAGGATCATACTCGGATCCCGATATACCTTTGTGCCAAATTTCGACTTGATTGGTCCAGCGGTTTCGGAGGAGATCCGACCACGGACGGACGGACAGACGGACGGACGGACAGACGGACGGACAGACAGACGGACGGACAGACGGACAGACGGACGGACGGACGGACGGACAGACGGACATGTCTAAATCGATTCAGTTTTTGATCCTGATCATTTATATATATATTTTTCTATAGCTCCGGAGCTTAAATCTCCCTGTTACAAGATTTGCACAAAACTAATATACCCCGCTTACGCTGGGTATAAAAAGACCGAGATGACGTCATAGTGGAAAAAATTAACGCTCAGTCGGTGTATTGGCGTTATTTCATTTTCGCCGAGAAAAACCAAATGTCAAAACAAGTAAAGAACAAAAACATATGTTTCGGATTGTATTAAGACAAATAAAACATGGGAAGCTAATGTTTCAAAACATATTTCATACCTATGTGCGTGACAACATTCTTGCTTTGACCGCTTTGCCCACAATACACATTCCATCGCATTGAATGCCAATAGTAATGTCCAAGGAAGGTAATTTCGTGGCACCAAAACAATTATTCATCGTCATCTGCGTTCAATCATTTCTTGATTACAGACTCACCATTGGCGCATCCTCCAAGCGATCACGAGGATGGTCCTGCTTGTGCGAATGAGCAAAATATAGAGAACGCCAGCGAATCAATTGGCGACCCATTGAAACTTCGGGAAATTATTTTGAACACAAGGAGACCTATTGTTCTGAAGAATTTTAAGACTAAGTGGAAATGCCATGAAGGTAGTCTGGAAGACTGGTGTCTACTCTTCGATGCATGCAATGGCCCCAAAATGGAATTCGAACAAATGGAAATAGAATCAAGTACTCAGCATCCGCAATGGGAACGTGAAAGGAAAGCCATTAAACTAACAATGAAACAATTCTTGGAACTTCACAACGACAAAAGGGATTTTTGGACAGCACTTAATTATAAATCACCTGAAGAAATACCAAACGAATGTGCGGATATTGATTTCTCATGCTTTGGATTCCAGCATTTAAAAAATGACTTCGCGCGCTTTTGGTTAAGCTCAACAGGTGCAAACACACCATGCCATCAAGACACTTATGGATGTAATATCGTTGTTCAAGTTCAGGGTTGGTAGGTAACTGTAGTTTTTTTGCAATTTTTCCTTTAAAAAAAATAAGGTTTGGACATTTTGAGCTACCGATAAGTTTGTATTACGAGCATCCATTTAGTGGTGGAGGTTTCATGATAACTACAAAATGGCTTACTGCCAAATCTTGAGTTAATCAGTTAAATAAAATACTTTAATTATCACGTAATCTCTTATAACAATGAAACCTCACTTGCATTGCATCACACCTATGGAGACAGTAATTCAAAGCAAAACGTATTTAAAATTCAATGCATTATGTCCAAACTTTTCAATTCCAAGGATTATTGCATAATTAAGCTTTACACAGTAAATCTTGGTTGCTATTTCCGCCAAAAACGAAGCTGACCTCTACACGCCTGCCGTATGAAGAATCCAGTATATATTGTCTTAACAACTTCTATGCACCAACTCCAGAGCAAGTTCGTAATTTACGGCGTTTCAATACTGAGTCTTATATGTGTCAACTTAATGCTGGTGATGTACTCATTGTGCCTCGTCATTGGTGGCATTTTGTGGAGACTATTGAAACTTCGTTAAGCGTGAATGTTTGGGTGCCACTAGAAGTTGATAGTGAAGCGCAGTTTGAAGAATGTATCGTTAAGTACTTGATTGAAAGCTTAGTTAGGCAAGACGATAATGAAAACAGAAAATATTTCCTTAATCCAAATCAATTGGTAAGAAATAAATAATTGCGTAGCCAATTTCAATTAACTTGATGTTTTTTTTTTTTTTAGGTTCTGTCCAACGAAGATGAAATTCTAGAAATCTTATCCCATTTGTATAATCAATTTGGATATCACAACAAAGAGTTGAAGTGCTCGAAAATTAGTAAAGTATCCTATCCATACCAATACTTAGAAGAAGAAGCTGTTGAGTTACTTTTACATGAATTTCCAAGCGCAATATTTTTAGAAAGAGCAAGCAAACAGGAATATGAATCGCTTTTGAATCGAAATTCATCTAGATTTCTCGAAAAGGAGACAGGAAAAGAAGAAATTCCTTTGCGCGACATTAAAGAGACACTACTGAACAGTATATGTTGCATAGATGTTGTTAAGAATATAAGCCGAGAGTTTCGGGTACGCTTTAACCAAGTGAAACAGCTTCACCACCAAAGCTCTTAAAAAAAACTATTTTTAAGTATTTTTTTTTAGTTGCAACGTCTTTGCAAATCAATTTTTTATAATTGTACGAAATCCTAAGGTCAATAAAAATCAGAATGGTTTCACATAGTACAAATTTTTATTTTTAGTTGTGAATTTTAAGTGCGGGTCAGTATATAATTTGAATACTTATTAAAAATCTTTATATGCTTCCTTTGTTTTGACGTGTGCCGCGATAAGAAATTAAAACGTTTGTTAGGTGGCGACCGCGTCAAGAGAGGTTGGGGACCACTGTCCTTGATTGACTCACAGAAAGGCAGGTTGGGAACGCATGGAGACAAACCAACTGCAGCGTTGGCATTTCCATAAATCTAAACATTCCCAAATTGTAATCCAACGCCGGGAATGGTGAAATATAATTTATAAACACGTCCAAGGGATTTTGCCGAAGTTGCATTGTTATGAATTCTTGACTTCAAGGGCGCTTGACAAAAGATTTGTATAACAAGACTCGATTCTAAGCGACGTACAGTGTCATGTGAGCGGAAAAAAATGCCAAAAATCGAGGTTCGAATTGTTAAAATAATTTTATGAATTTCGATAGATAATATTCATATTAAGAGAAATCAAAAAGAATTATGTCAATATGTTTAGCCATTGTCCCACAGCATGCTCTCAAACTTTGAAGTTATGGAAATTGTTGTTTTTGAGTACAAAACTTCAATACTTGTGACTTGTGATCCTATCATTAAGTTTAATATGTCACATTAAAATACAAATTTAGTAGTACCTGGTAACCTTTTTTTATTTTAAGTTTGTTTATAATACGTTAACTCTCATTGGTTTAAACTTTAAAGTAAAGAATAGCAAATTGAATTAGTTTCAAATAAAGATTAATTTTTAAAGTTGATTTACTAAAACACCCAAATTTCCCTCCTCTTAATTTTTATAAAATGTTGGTGCAATAAGTAAGTAGAATAACATATAAAAAGAAAGGCTCTCCAAATTGCCCCGTTCGTAATTAGAGCGTTTTTTCTTTAGTCAACTCGGACGTAAAAATTGTCGATTTGTTTCACGTTTGGATAGCGGCTTCCCACAAAACAACAACAGAAAAGCAAAGTGAAATGTTTTCTTTTGTCGAAAATAAAATAAATGGAAATATTGATGATGATAACCTTAAAGAAAGAGTGAGGATAATTAGTTTGCAATTTTACGCTCGGTGGAATAGCTGCAAATGATACAAATAACGGTTCCTTACAAATATTCGAATTGGCTAAGCTCGCCTTTCGAAACACATTTGAGTGTAAGTGAGTTTAAATTATTGAAATTGAAATTGATTATGACATGCTGATTGTAAAATAGGAACATATGTAATTACACAACGCCAGAAAATGTTCTGGAGAAAAAACTAAAGTTGATGTTTTGAAGCAATTGATGCTATCCTCTGAACCACAAATTCACAAATATAGAAAACTGTACACGAGAAAAAAACAATTGTGCAAAGAAATGGAAAATTACGTTTTATTAGATAATGATGATGATGATGACTTATTTGATTTATTTGATCAGACTCAGAATTTGAAAGCTCTGAGAGTGAGTCTTTGCAAAATTAAGTTCGATATTTATTTATGTATTTAATATACCTTGAATGTTAATTAAGATTTGTTTAGTTTCATTGAAAAATTTTACGAATTTTTAAATAATTTGACTTGTTTTAAAGCTCTGCACTGTAGAAATTGGAGATTTTTTAATCCAAATGTTAAAAACCATCAATGATAACTAAATTTCTTGAATAGTATCAATGATATTCTACACAGCGAAGAGGCGCTTTATCCTTTGCATTTTCGCGCGTTTTCACTTGAATATACTTTCTATAGAGCTTGCGCATGACCAAAACTGCTTTTGTTTTCTGATTAATATATGCTTTAAGTTTACAAATCCGCAAAAAATTCTTCACATTTTTCATTTCCGAAGTGGCATATTTTAAAAAGTAGGCGTGACATTAAAATTTTTTTTCATTTTTCTCTTTTTTGTGTGTCCGTCAATCTATGTACCGAATTTTAACTCTCTAGGATAAAAATTAAGGAAGTTAGGATTTCCCGTTATATGAGGGGTGGGGTGGCAGTGGGCGGAAATCCATGATTTTTTCCAAATTTCTTAATTTGGCCTATAGTAATACTCCTGCCAAATTTCATTGCCCTACGATAACTCATATTTTTTTCCAAAAAATGTATGGAGACGTGACACTGTGCGACGGACCGTTAGGCCTGCCGACAGTTATAGCGTAATTCGAAACGCACATTCTCCCTACAATGTGGCTGTCATCAGGAAACGATCATCATAAAAAACTCAAACAAAAATAATCTGACCAAAGAGTGCTCAGTGCTTATCTGCATGAGCCCGTCCGAGTTGGACAGCGAAAAACCCAGGCACTGGGCAAGATAAAATTCTGCCGACGTTGCATTCCCACGATCGGTACAGGCAGATCGCCTTTCCAAGTCACGTTGGCCGACCGTGTGTGCGCCGTCGCGGCCAGCAAGCCGTCAGTCGCGGTAGGAAGTTTTAAACGAAACTAAATTTCCTAACGCAGGAGTCGAACGTTGAGACCCGACCACGTGAGTCGAGTTTAGTAGTCGGAACCGGGAGTACGTACAGTTTTTCTCCAAGCAGTGTTCATGGTAATTTTTTATTTTTTTTTTTTTAGAAAAAGGTGCGAAGTGTTTCAAAAGAGTCCTCGAAGAAGGACCAGTGCTCATGCTAATATCTATATTTTAAAAGCCAAATTTTCCAAAAGAGTCTCCGAGTCTTCGGTTTTGGTGATATGATAATTTGCAATCTAGGAGAATTTAAAAAAAACAGTCCTCAGCAAAGGACTTCTTTCTAGTTAAATAAAAACTATATATGTACATATATAATAATTGGTGCCGTGACATAACGTGAGGTTATGGCGGACTTAAGGCCAAAGATTGGGTTTGACCTTATGTCCGAAAACAAGAAAGACATAACGCCACAATTTTCTGGGACATAAGACCAAAATTATTTGGGCGTAATGTCCGTCAGAGAAACGGTCGTAGCACCACAAAAAATGTATACGGCGTAACGTCCGCATTGTTTTCAGACATAACGCCATATTTAAAAAATTGCCAAAACATGTTGAAAATTCAACTTGTTGGCTAAGTTGGAACCCTTATACAGGATCAAAATTAAGAAAAAACATACATCAACTATTGTGCGTTAAAAGTTGGGAAAAAATTTTTTCTATGTGCTTCTCATTAGTTCAAATCTGCAAACCGTTTTGTGGGGGTCGCGCCTAGTTTTAAATTACATTTATGAATTCATTTCAGAAACACAGAATATTTTGTGTTAATTATTTCCATACTTTTACTGAATGTAGAATAATGTGTAGTTTTTTTTTAGTTATTATATAAAAATGTGTGATTTCTTGGAAGCAGAGAGCAGAGGGATACTCTCATTTGACTGTAAATCAATCTAATGCTAGGAAAAAGTGCTTCTTCTAAAGAAATTTGGAAAAATTTATTAATTTTGCTAGAGTGCAACGGGAAAGGATCGAAGTCTTTAGTGGAATTTTCGAAGGTTGCTGCAGAAGTCTTACAACCTGTGAGAGAGCAGCACCTTTCATCTGACGAACCCGATTGCAGTGATGGCAAAGAGATTTATATTGGCGGCGAGGGACACACTACTGAGTCCAGTGGATAAACGGTCCTTTTTAGGGCCATCAAAAATGTAGAAAGAAGAGAAAAGTGTAAAATTGTTGAACGGTGTTTCGCGCCGCAGGCTAAAAATTATTCCAAAAAATCGCGCGATTTTTTAGAAAAATTTTTCATTTTTTCTAAGATTAGAAGTGAATGAATCAAAAAGGTCCACAGGCGAGACAATTTTTCTCTAAATTGCAATCCCAGAAAATCACATAAAGTAAAAATTTATGCCAAAAGTTTCATATGGAGTTAAAGCTTTGTGGAATACAAATACCTTATAATTCATAAAATTATTACCATTTTCACATATTCGCTGTAAATAAGGTCATATGGTCTTATTTTACATTTTATTTGGAAAGATGTGTCCTTTATTCCGAAATTCGGTCGAAAATACACTAGAAATACTTTTTTTACATATCGCTCATTTACTTCAAAAATGTCATATCTCAAAAAAATCGATTTTGAGAAAAATGCGTTTCAAGTTTTCAATTCACTCGACTTGGGTGAACAAAGAATAAATTATTATTTTCCCACACAGAGAGTATAGTAAGTATTAATACGAAATTTTTACACAATGTGAGGCATGAAAGTTTCTTCATCAGCATTTCAAAAATCGTGTTTTTTGAGTAATGACATCTTTGAAGTAAATGAGCGATGTGAAATAAACAAATAAAAACAAGAACGTTTTTTCTTTAAACGGACTTAAAACACGTCGGGCTTATGTCTTTCTTGTTTTCGGACATATTTTTGGCCTTAAGTCTATGGGTTTTATGTCACGGCACCATAATAATTTACTTAAAAAAAATGTCTTAATAAAACAGTCCTCGAAGGACGAAAAGTGTCTAGTTAAATTTTTCCGTAAAACCCTTTTTATTTAAATAAAAAAAAAAAACGTCCTCTAAAAAGGACAGGAAAAAAGAAGAAATCCACGTTGTGTTATTGATTCGGAAGCCACTCAACCATCATATATAACTAACGTTGTAAACGTTACACCCAAACGTTTTTATGACAAACGTTACACGTTCTATAGCCTTGAGCGTAATTAATTTCCGAAAACATTTTTAATTAATTTTCAACCATTGCCTGGAAGAACAGACCGATTACTTGGAATTGCTTAAAAAAATATTAGTTTAATTGGGTGCGACAGTAAACATCTTATTTGAACACAGGAGAGGAATACACTAACAAGCGATCTTCTCTCACCTCTTAACCTCTTAACCCATCTTCTTTTTCTTAATTCCTTTATCTGCTTATTGAGAATATGGCCGCCATATCATATATCAACCGTTTTAAACACATACATATCGCACCCTGGCAACTAAAGCGACACAACTCAAAATCTTTGAATTTTGAGTTATGATGTGGATCTTGTTCCTAAGTTACCTGTCTACCTGCAGGAAAAATTCCATTCCGTTTTTCCTATTATAAAAGGCCGAAAAAAGCCGTAATGCCTTTCTTTTTGCTTTGATTGACACTGCGAGGCATTTTGTTTATCGCTTTTTCTGAAAAATGTCAAATTTTGAGTTGTGTCTCTTTAGTTGACGGGGTGCGATATGTATATCAGCATCGTTGCGTCCACAGTTAGCTGCAGTGGCTTGAGATAGTCTCTTGTGGAAATATTTGAAATAAAATTTCAGCGAATTAAAAGTGGAGCCTTTCTTCACTTGAGTCTCTGAATATGCTCATAAACAACATTTTGTACATTTGCATACTTGAATATTGCAAAGGGCCAAAAACGGAAAATGAGATAACTGTTTTTTTTTACCCGGTCCGTCTGTCTGTCTGTCTGCAGCAGTTTTCTTATCGAAGGAGTCGAGCTATCTTAGTGAAATTTGGTATGCGTATTCACGGAGACATGAGTAAGAACAAGTTCGAGAGTGGACCCGATCGGACCATTTTTTGGGGTACCTGCAGTACTAGGGTCTGTTATTAAAATCACAAAAACTGCTCTAAAACTGGATTTCTTCAAGATATTTTGAAGAAGTTTGATATTCGAACATGTTTAAAGGCAAGTAATGTGATTTCCAAAAATTGGAAATGTGGGTGTGGCAGAAGGGCGTTTTTTGAAAATTTTCTCCTACACCCGAAATTCAAATACGACTTGAACGAAATTTGGCACGTATGCTTGCTTTGTAAACATAAACATCCTCCAAAAATTGTCTTGAGCGGTCCATTATTAAGGGTACCTCCAGTACTAGGGTCTGTCACAAAAATCCCAAATCTGCCCCAAAATCCGACTTTTTCTAAATATTTCAATGAAACTTAGAACTTGACCGTATATTTAAACATCCGATTAGAATTCAAAAAATTTTGAAAATTGGGCGTGGCAAAGGGGCGGTTTTCATAAATAAATTGAACAAGAGTCAGTATATAGGGCCTCTTATGGGCTTAAAAACCTCTAGAATATTATTACTTAATGGTCCTGTTTTATTTAAACATTTATGTCTGCTTCGGGTAATTCATTGTGTTGTGAGGCGCAGTATTAAACACATGTCCCAGGGCCTGATAGAAGAAGTGTCTCAACACTAGCTAGCAGATAATGGATCGCATGTGAATAAAATCTTGCAAAATTGAGTTACCCGCTCGAATTCGTTACGGCTTGGTTCTCTGAAAGTTACCAGGATCAGAAGGAAAAGTCTTAACAATGGCGCAGCCGGTCAACCGAATTACGTTTATATAAGCAGTATCCTCAAAAACGCATCACGTTTATATAAACAGTATCCGAAAAGGACCTAAATAAATTAAAAGTAAGAAATTTCTTTCTGTTCTTTCATAATCCTTTATATTATATATGACCTGCCGCACTCACGATCAACGGAAAATAAACAGCGAATTTGTAAACACCAATTCTATAAGGATGTTGTGAGGCAATTGCAAGCAATGAGAAGAACAAGAAAGAAATCAGATCATAAACACCAAATTTTTGTCACTCGCGCATCGATTGAGCAATATCAATAAATCGAAGTAAGCAAAGCAGAGCTTAAGCAATCGAAGCGAAAACGCAAGCTGGCGTTTTGACACATATTGCATTGGCACGCTGGCCACAGCGCAGCACAGGTGTCCAAATACCCAAATATGCTGAGTTGGATATGTGTCACAGCGTGGCACAGGTGACCCAATAGATATCCAAATATGCTGAGTTGGATATGTGTCACCAGAAACACAGCAGAAAATTAGTGACCTACGACACTGTTATGGTAGCAGCGATCAGTGAGGGCAGAGGCAGCGTCTTCATTATAAAAGATGTTGATCAACCAATGTTCTGGGAGTCTACGGTAGTCTACAGTCTGGAATCGTCGCTTCACTCCGTCATCGTTAAACTAAATTAAGTTAAAATAATGTATAATTAATTAAGTAGTCAATAAAGACTGTTTAAATGGGATTCAACGCGTTTTCTTGGAAAGGACCAGGATCAGAAGGAAAAGTCTTAACAATTGTCAAGCTCGCCTGACTATAACTCCTTTACTTGTTTTAAATATCTTCGCACATGTTATGTTCCTGAATCCTGTACATTAACAAGTGATTGAACATATAAAATATAAAACATAAATCTTTATTAACAAAAACTAGACGTTAAGAAGAACAGCGTGCATACGCCGAAGAGGTTGAAGCGCAACTCCCGGTTGCTCGCGACAGAACATTCAAAGCACGCTGCTATACAATTGTGATCACAAATACAAAGATAAAAAACGATAACTGCATATATTTGTATATCCCAGCAAGCATTTATTCTGGTATCGTAACAGGACATTTTTGGAAAAAGAGTCTGCCATTTTGTTGGAGTAAAAGCTCACTAGCTACTATTGGTTAACGCACCATAATACCAAAGACAATATAATAATTACACTGTGCTTGAAATTGAATGTCGAAAAAAGTAACAAAAATGGGACCAACTGAGTGACTTTCTTAAAAGTATACTGAGCTCAGATCCATCGGTCTTTTCTCTGGATTGGCTCTAGCTTAGGAGAAATCTGACTTTGAATTTTGCAGGTTTGTCGCTTAAGTCTTCGAAAATTTAAAATGCTAATTTGTCCTGAATCGTTATGAATATCGCTTTACTGTCTTCGGGAAAGTTGTAGATATTTTAGCGACCAACAAATTTGCTTCAGACACCAATACAGAGACTTTGGTTTTTACGAAATAAATTAAATATGCTAAATATTCGGTATTTTTACATGAGAATACTAACGCAAGCATACAAATTTTTACAGTTAAAAAAAAATCACTTTGCCATCACCAAATGCTCAAATCCATAAAATAAAGCAGACACCCGTTTTCTTCTCTTCAAACCCATTATATTCATTATATTATCAAATAAATAAAAGCTTCTATAAGTAACAAATTCAGGAGTAGTTTGTAAATTTTATTCACAATTATGTTTGGAACAAATAACGTATTTCTTATTGCTGCTCAGCGCCAGGGTTTTGCTTTTTTTTTTTTACAAACAATACATTTTGAAAGCTCAACAAAAGAATTTCTGGACAAAACACAATATATGTTAAATCTATATATATGCTGAACTTTATTATAATGATAAACTTAATAAAATCCAAATAAAATTTTAATTATAATAGATAAGTGATCGACTTGTTCAATGCTAAATGCTGTGCTTTGAAACTTTGCTTTACCAACCTGGCGGTTTTTGATTCGGATAGCCACCTTGTTGATTTGCGTAGTTTCCAGGATAAGTACCATAGTTTTGCGGTGCATAGCCACCAGGATACTGGTAATCTGCGATGATATCAAGAAATATTGCATTAGTTATCAGATTTTTAGTCTGAAGAAAATGGCACAACTTACTTCCTGGATATGGTAGAGTAGCGTATGGATTAAAGCCTTGTGGCATTGGTGGAGGTACATATGCTGCATAAGGCATTCCAGGATTTGCACCATATGGAACTGGCATACCCTGCATTTGTTGTGGATAGGGTATACCGCCAGCCGCAGATGGAGGGACGGATGGAGCAGTATTCGCTGCCGATGGTGTGTCTAAAATGTGAAGACCGTGAAATTTAATATAAGATTAAGACCAAGCGTTTTAATGATTACCACTTCCACTGCCTGAGGTTGATGCATAATGCGATGGTAATGTAGGAGTTGGTCCGGGGGCTTGCCGACTGGACTCTGTAGTTAAATCTTTTAGCAATTCTTCTTTCTCTGTGCGACGAGCAAAACAGAAATCTGAGATTTTATTTTGAAAAACAACTAGCAATTGTGTTAGATCGTTATAGAATTTTGTTCCTTCTTGTAGATTTCCCAATAGTTCAATGAAGCTATCATAAGCAACGGCAAGCTCTTGATAAAGCTTATCTCTTGAATTGCCGCTACTGCCCGTCTCTGCAACAAACTCTGAATGAGCCTGTTGGATGTCACTAACAAGTGTTTGTTGGCGCTCAACACTCTCCTTCACTTGAGCCTGTAGCGGGCTAATAGTTTGCCCGATTTTGGAAAGCGATATTGCCGGTTCATCGATGGCACCATCCTTTTGCAATGCCTGGAGAAATTCGTCCTTCATGTTGAAGTTCAATGACTTCAGTTCAGATTCGATTACGTCGCGTTCAGCTTTAATTGTTTCAACAGCTTCCATAAGCGCTTTGAGTTTTCTTACGGTTGAACAATTGGGATCAACGCTTCCACTTGCCGACGGCATAGCTGCTTGAATTTGATCTGGCGACATCGATAGTAGTTCAATTCCTTTTTGGTTTTTCTCAAACTTCTGTCGCACAACTTTGTCGGCCTCAATGGCGTTATTGATGACTTCACGATACTTCTTGGCATTTGTCTGAAACATTTCAGTAAGTTTCTCCGACGGGATGCGTGTCCAACGTTCTTTGAATTGTGTACGCAACTGGTTATCGGAATCGCGTTCCTCATGAAGCATACGCTCAGTTTCATCAAGAATCTCACGATTTCGTTTCAATAGCTCTGGTAACTCTTTCAAAAATGTAGAGACACTGTCAATCCCCCTTTTGAACGCACATCATTGGCCTTTTCGTGCAACGATGGCGGTAAGCCCGTACCAGAATCTGTAGTTTCAACGGCCGCTGGTAGATTTAGGCTTGCCAATACAGCATTCAAAGTTTGTGTTGCATCACGTATTTTCATAATTTCGGTATTAACGATTTCATTTTTTCTCATATCGGCAGCAGTTAATGCGCGATGAAGCTCAACTGGCACCAACTCATTGAAAACGTCTTTAAAGTTACTGGACATGGGTGATGTCGGTGCTAAAGGTTTTGCCAACTGCGCTTTGCCAGGTGATGCCAACGTATTAATATCGGGTATTATCTCATTATAAATGAAATCATTATCCTTCGATGATTCTTCAAGGTTACGTTTAGCGCGATTATGAAAATCTTCGAAAAGTGACGAATTGCCGGAACGACTTTGAGCCGATTTGAAAAGTTCGACAGCCGAACGAAGACGAGCAATTTCTTCACCGACTCTTTTTGCTGCACGACAAGCTAGACTTTGATAAAGTTGGGTCAGTGCATGAAAGCCGGCTTGTTTGCCGGCAATTGTGGGAATCCATTCCTTCTCCCATAAGCTACGAACAGCCTCTTTTTGCATAGCGCGCAGGACATCAGCATAAAACTCTTCACATTGGCAGCATAGCTTTGCGATTATCTGATCTTTCATGTTATCTAGTTAAAAATTTGATACATATATCAAATAATAATTTAAATAATAAAAGTATGCGGGCTTATTATGGTAGTCGTCCCAATCGTCGCCGGCGACTTAAGAACGATGTCGTCGTCGCCGTCGATTCACCCGTTAATAGCTATTACGGTACTACTTCGAGACGACGGCGATTAATTTTAAAATAAATTAATAGCAGTTCTTTTACATTCGAAAAATACATTTTGTCCCTCCACACCTTGGAAATTTTATGAGATTAACAGAGATAAAAAGAAGAAATTTAGTTTAACTTCACTTATTTATTGCAAACTAGTGCTATCTCTAATAGGAGGACCAAGTGAATTTAATTTTGACGCAATAACCTCCAATTCTTTCTTAAAATTGCTTCGTCTCTTTTTTGAGTCGACGGCGACTACCGTAATAGGCCCAATGATTCTTTTTATTAAATTTTACCTTTGATGGCTTTCAAAACAAAAACCTCTTGAGCCTGAGACACCATCAACGCCTGCAAGACGATTAAAGTATCCTGACTTAGATCTGGTGTCGGCTCTGAAGGTATTGCTGCCGGAGTGGCACCCTTTAGCCACTGGAATATTCCAGCGCTTTGTTGAAGTAGTTTTATAGCCATTTTTAGGCCTTCATCAGTTTCGAAGCTCTGTGTTGAGGCTAAGTGACTTTGCAAGGCCGCAATATTGAAGAGGACACAGACCTTTTCATATAACAGAGATGTGTGCGCTGAAAAGTTTAATGCGAGTTACATGTTTACACAATAAATGACAAGAATTTCAACTTAATTGCTACAAACTTACTCAACATGTGCATTTTATTACAATATATACAGCATCCAACAACTACCTTGAGTACACAAAATATGAGATAAAGATCTGAACTTACTCAAGCTTATTCTTCCTCCAAATATAGACCCTTTGTCAAAAGCATCTTTCCACTTAAATGGTACTTGAAGTTCATTAACTGGGATCTTTGTTTCCAGAGCGCAAATTTGATCGTAGTATCTTTAAAAAAGTGAAGAAAATTACAATCCATTGGAAGTTATTGCAAGATAAATTAATATCAATTAAGAGCAACCAATGTACAAGGAATGATAAGACTATAAAACTAGTCTATGCTGTCAACAATTAAAATATGACGTCGTGCCCCTATTCTCTTTGTCTTTGTCTCTAATCGTGTAATTGAAAACTTTCGTATGAGTCATTGTTATATCTTTTACATCTCTTAAGCTTAACCACAAAATAAAATCCCGAAAACTATTTAGTTCAAAACTTACGCATAAACGACCTCCAATGATGAGTCGTACTTTTCAAAGAACTTCCAAATGGCGTTATTTCGTTGTTTCGCAAATGCGTCTGCAGCTTCCGAAAAACTTGCTTTTTGCTCCGGCGTAGCTCCATTGTATGTACTTTGGATTAGATTATTGAGTGGCTTCACTATTTCCACTTCGGACGGTTTCTTCATAGGCACCGTAAGCAATTTTGCCATTTTGGGTCGATCGACTTATTAAACTCAATCTTCACAATCGACTGGCTGTAAAAAGAAATCAAATTGATGACGAGTTCTTTCGGTTATTTGCTATTAACGCTAACTGACATTCTGCCTTTTTTAAACGTTCGTCTCTCCTAGTATTAAGCGGGCACTAGACGGATTATGGAAAATACAATTGACGTGATGGATCTGAAATATTTCATGTATGAGTGTCCACATATAATTGCCGCCTGCGGTCGGACCCAATTTTAAACGAAACAATGTACACATGAAATATACATATAAACGTGCTAAATCTAAATATGCAATCAGAATTTTTGTTGCACGTCTAGTTTATCTTCTATGTACATACAAGCAACAATCGCGTTCATTAGAATTGCTTACATATCATATACAGGGTGTTCCGTAGCTGAGTGCTTTCCTCTATAGGGTTGATAGAGAAGGTCAATGTGAGAAAAAAACCGTATTGGAGGGGGGGGGGGGGGTCCTAAATCCACCCCTGAAGAGTTATAAGGGAACGAAAGAAATTTGCAGTTGTTTCAGAAACAAATTTTCACGCCTAAATGTTTAAATGCAAGATAAAAGATTTAATGCAATTCAACAGAGAATTGTCAGACCTTTCTAGGCGTATAAAATAGTATTACACTTTATTGCAGCTTCAAGGATATTTGAGCCTTCAAAGTCAAAATTTTAAAATTTTTTAAACATTTTTTGACTTTGAGAGCCATTTTGGTATAAAAAAGGTCCTATTAACACCCAAATTTTTTATTTTATTCAAAATGCTGGATCGATTTCCTTTAATTTGGTACCCCATATGTCTAATAAATTTTTTGAAAATAAGATGAGAAAATTAAATATCTAAATGAACTTATTAGTTTTGCTGTATCAAATCTAATAAGTTCGACTTCATTGATAGCAAACGGATAGATGTTCATTTAGATATTTAATTTTCTCATCTTATTTTCAAAAAATTTATTAGACATACGGGGTACTAAATTAAAGGAAATCGATCCAGCACTTTGAATAAAATAAAAAATTTGGGTGTTAATAGGACCTTTCTTATACCAAAATGGCTCTCAAAGTCAAAAAATGTTTAAAAAATTTTCAAATTTTGACTTTGAAGGCTCAAATATCCTTTAAGCTGCCATAAAATGTAAGACTATTTTATACGCCTAGAAAGGTCTGACAATTCTCTGTCAAATTGCATTAAAATTTTTATCTTGCATTTAAACGTTTAGGCGTGAAAATTTTTTTTATGAAACAACTGCAAATTTCTTTTGTTCCCTTATAACTCTTCAGGGGTGCATTTTGGACCCCCCCCCTTTTTTAACTTTTATTTTAGTGAAATCAAAACTAAAACAGGAAATTAAATCTAAAAAATTCAAAATTTTCATCTAACGGTCAGAAATGTCAAAAATCGTTGGTACGAACGATTTTTACTTCTGTTCCCTTCGGTCACCTCTGCCCTCGCCGTACAATCAAAAAATCTTTGAGAAAAATCGGCCGAAAATCGCGCCGATTGTCTGAAAGCACATTCAAAGAGATTCTCGCAAAATTTGTTAGTTTTATTGATTTCTTCGGCACTGTCGTACTAGAAATTTAAAAAATGCCAACGTAAACCAATTTTTTGTTTTAATTGAGGGAGGGCGCAGTGCGACGGGTCTCTCTTTACCTATTTACTATCATTCCCTGCTCTCTCTCAAGTTCTTATTAAATGCACAATGGAAAAGTGGTTATTGTGGGTTATCCCTTAGATATTGACATATACCATTCGGGACTTTTTTGTTAATATTTTTAAGGTGCACAATAGTGTAGTACATTATCCCAGCAAAACAAATACACGTATTAAAGTAGTTTAAAACCGCATCAATACGCGTATTCTCTCAGTCATTCGTACATGGGCGAATATAGATTTATACTTGCTTATCTTGTGTATGAATAGCAGCTCTCACACTCGACTAAAATCATTAGCATGTGTGTACATAAAAATCTAAAGAATTCATGTAGAAATTATAATTGAAATACTGTACCATAAAATTCATGGATGCATTTAAAAGAAACAAAAATTCTGATTTTTTTATGGGAAATCGGGATACTCCATATATAATATCATATATGTTCGACAGATATTTTTTGATCGTAATAAATTCTTTCATTCACTAACGCATAGTACCGCCTTTAAAGTGCATTGCGGCCTTTACCTTTCAGTTTCTTTTTTGACCGCTCTTCGTACTTTCTTTTCTATGATTAGCGATTGCGTTGTAAGAGGAAACACATTTTTTTTAATTCGAGAAAAAATATTTATAAATAAGATAGAAGTGAATTAAAGGCTTTAATTGCAAAGAAATATTCTGGACAAAAGTCATTTAAAATCTTATTATTAATTTATAATCTCATTAAGTATACAAAATACAAATCGAAAAATAAATCAATGATGGCTGAAGTCGAAAAATTGACATCAAGTGTGGCTACAGACATTCCAATCAACAGTGACGCTGGTGGAGAAGCCGCTAGTCAAGCTGATGTTGGGAACAACACTTTAATTGAATTTGGTACTTCGCCCACGCAAGTTTCGAGTATCTCACATCGGACAGTTTCCGAATACACGGCTAGTGATCTTGAAGGCGGTGAGGAATACGACGACGATGAAGAAGATGATTTAGATGACGAGGATGACCTTACTGACGAAGACGATGTCGATGACGACGACGACGACGATGATGATGATGATGAAGATATCGATGAAGAAAGATCTGAACAACCTATTAGTATTGGGGAGAAAGTATTGGAATCTGAGGTACAGAAAAAGGTCGATGAGGATCGGAGCAATCCGCAATACATACCCAAGCGCGGTACTTTCTATGAGCATGATGACCGCATGGCCGATGATGATATTGGCGGTGTGCTTGCTATTGGAGATCCTATCGGCGTCGAAGGTATTGGTGCAAATACAGTAGGTAACGCAAAGATATCTGCACAATCTCCATCAATATCGCATGCATCTAAAACAATGAAAAAGTGGCAGCCGGCTTCTGGTGTTGAACGATGGTCGCACGATAGATTTGATGAAAGCGAGCAGGTTTGTGAAAAAAAAAAAAACATAATAAAATAAAATAAACTGTTTATTTCTAAAATTTAGCAACCAAAATCGCGATCAGAGCTCATATCAGCTTACGGCTATGACATACGGACTGAAGATGCACCACCACGGGCCCGAAGGCGTAGGCGTTATGCAAGAGGACCCACAAAATACTCGCGAAAATGGGAGGACGAGAGTGCTTACATCAAAATGAATAATAAGGAACGTAAGCCACCGCGTCCTTCTGATTTTCCGGCTTTGAATGAGCGTCCAGCGCACAAACGTCGAGAGACACGAGACACGAGAGAACTCAATGTGGAAGACCTTGCGCGTGACGAGAAAGAAAACCGACCAGAGAGACGACGCGCTCCGCTTAATAAATCGTCAGTGAACGAACGTTTGAACATAGCAGCAGGTCGCATCAATATATCGAATGAGGAACCTGATCGAGATCGTGAAGACTTGCGCGCTCGAATTAGTGGTAGACCAAAAGTTGGCTCTGGTCGCCAACCTGCAATGGAATTTAAGCCCAAAGCTCGAAACAATAAAAATCAAAATCATAACCAACAACATCAACCAAGCAATTATCCTAATAATAGTCGTTCAGATGATCGCACATACGAAAGACAGACTCATCGTGCTAATCATCAGTATCAACAGTCACCAAACCAAAATAACTCTATAACTGAACAATACCAACAACAAAAGATATCGGTTAAGGGCACACAAACAACTGCAACCAATACGAAACAACAACAACAACAACAACAACAACAACATCAGCAACAATATCATGGTGACGGCTATAGTAACAATAATCAAGGCTCAAAATATAATGAACATACCAGCTATAGTCCACAACAACAGCAACTAAAACAACAGCAAATGCAATTAGGAGCGCAGCAACAACAACAGTCCAATATTGCACATTTGCGACAACCGACGATGACGAAATCGGCACCTCAACCATCGACTTTGTCGCAAAGATTGCATCAAGTTCAACATCGCAATGACCCAAGTCATGTTGGCAGTGTTCAAATGCACGCGCTTGCAACACAAAATCAACAACACCTAATAGGGCAACAACAAAATGCAAATGCCATGTTGATATCTGCAGTTGCGCAACAACAACAACAACATCAACAACTTGTACCGAGCCAGCCACAGGAACAACGCGGACCGAAACGATACTCGAGCATGCGACGCTCGCAACACGATGGTCAACAACAGCATCTTTCTGAAACGTCGCATAGTCACCAACAACAGCAGCAAACAATGCAGCAACTGCATATGCAGCAACCACCGCCACCAAATGCCCAGCAAGGACCACCAGGACCATTAATTATGCAGGATCAACATACTATCTTGCAAGCGAATCTGTTACAGCAGCTCTACCATCAGGATCATCAGAATCTTCAAGCGCAAATGCAAGCATTGCAAGTAAGTCAACCGGCACCGCCAGCCCAGAAATCGAAGCCGCCAAACAACCAATATGGTGCTGTACCGGCTGCAGCAGCTGGGCCAACAACTCAATCCCAAGCTTACGGCGCCAATCCATCAAACACTGCATACTACGTTACCGATGCTTATGGGGCAGCAGGACCACAGAATCCGCCTCCTACACAAACTCCACCATATGCACCTCAACAGCCAGCATATTTGGCTCCAACAGCCCCTTATAGCAACCCACCACCGCCAGCTACACAAAGTGCATTGCAAAGCGGTCCACCTTCTGGCGTGTATGGTCCACCAGCTGGCACAGGTCCTCCGACTGGACAAAACTCAAATCAAAATTATAGCAATTACCAAAATTACAACACTGTCGGTGGAACTACATACTTTGTGCCACCAGCACCGACTACATCCCGTCCCGTAGTACTCTCGCAGAGACGTCCGACAAATGCAATACCCATTTTACCACCCGCTGAAAAGAACAAGCAACGCGGGAATGATTCATCCAAGGATGATATAACTAAATCACTATCAAATAGCAATAGCAATGGCACAGCAGCAGCAGCACCCCCTGTCGGAAGTGCTGAAAACTTTGATCACATCATTGATAACATGTTTGTGCAGCGCCCAGTTTTTCAACCGCCGCCTCAAGCGAACCCATCGAACGCATCAAACGCCGTCTCTCCTTCATCTGCGCCACCGTCAGCACGGCAAAGCTCATCACCATCTATTTCGGATGCCGTCTCAGCGGTTAGTAATAATGCAATTGCTAATGATGGTCAAACGTCAAAGTCTCCAAGTTCAGATGAAGTAAATGTAGCTATATCAACTAATTTGGCTTCTCCAGCTGATACAAGCAACGCTAATTCGAATACGGCGTCAAATGATGAATCTACTCCTTCTACAAATGTAGCTAGTACTCCTGAAAATAGCAGCAATAATAATTCAGCCACTGCACAAGAATGATTGCATTATAACGCTTACTATAAGCGTCGTTATCTATAGATTCCGTAATCTTTCTTTAAAAAAAAAAAAACGAATCTTTAACGGAACACTTTAGCGCAGTTAAGTCGAATAATTAAAATATTCTTCATTTATTTTTTATTAATCGCTTTAGTCATGGACTACTTCTTTAAGACAACTCGAACTAAAGTTTAGCAATGGCTATTTCAGCTATTTCAAATTCCATCTGAAATGCCATACAGTATGTTCACCTGTTAGAAATTGATTTAAATGGAAAATCGGCGCGTTGATGCAAAGTTGCGGTAAGTTCAATTCACTGGATCTCTGTTTATCTATTTTTAACCCTAATCGGTCCAACATCATCATATCGTATGGTTAAAAGCAAATATTTAATTTGCATGAATCAATGAGAACATATTTTTTTCTCTAATTCTTTAATTCGATGACTATATTTTATAATTTTTTTACTATCGAAAGATCGAACTGCACGTAGACGACGTGAAAAACGTTTACGTTCAAATTTACTTTGCCACCGATGATACTGAAAAGGTTAAAAATTGACAAAAGATACCAGTTCCTTTATTTAAATTTTTCAACACATAAAAAACTCTAAGATTATAATCTCCGAGTGTTGCGTCTATAGTATAAGCAATATCAACATCAACTGTGTAAGCAAGCAGAGATTTGGAATGCACACATTTGGATTATCTATTTAAACAAACAAAAAATCGTCTCTACAAGAGACCGCTATGAACATGCTGAGGTGTTCTCAAACCAAGCTTGAATTTTTTGTAATATCACCGTTTTTTATTTGAATTTGAAGAAATGAAGTTATCTGAATTGCCAAGATCAAGAATTTTGTACGCGCAGAAATATGAACCGAATTAAATTTAGTAATTAATTAAATGATGTTAAATAAGTTGTTGGCTATTTAAATTCTTGATGTATAAAAAATCTAATGGATCAAAGGATGACCTTTTGTAGAAGTACGACATAGAATAAAACAATTGTACATCTAAAAATTTAATTTACTCTTTTTGGTATCGCAGTGTACCATTTCGATATATATAAAAGTATAATTTTGCATAGTGGTAAATAAAGACCGAAATTTTTTTAATTCATTTAATACTAAGAATATCACTAACCTGAATAAATGATTATGGAATTTCCTATTAAAAGGTACTCTTTTGTTTTTATGTTTTTAGCGGAGCTCGTTTATTTTTTTAGACTGATGTTAAAGATAACCGTCAAATTACCACATCTACATGTTTAAAATTAGTAATGATGTGAGACGTTGATTAAACAAGAAGCAATGTATGTAGAAAATTAATTTAAATATAATTCCAACATGAAAGTTTTGATAAAACTTTTCAAGTTCTTCTTTGTCAGAATATTCGTTTTATCCCTTCCAATTGACGATTTTTGAGATTCCCTGTCGGGGGGTTTTATTTTTGGTTTTCTCTCTTTTGAGGCCAATGGGACCATAATCAAATTGAAATCAGCACAAATGGCAACATGAACCTTTTAGAATGACGTGATGTATTTATAAAGCCGGAATCTGCCTAATTAAATTGATGCACTATCAATATGAAAATTTCGAATTACGCTCGTAATGCAGTTATTGTCATATAAAGGTTTATTACCACGCTACCTTTTGTAGATTTCAGAGCTTTCTGAAATGCATTTTTATAGAGTTATATCTGGAACCAGTAATCTCATCTTTAGATGAAAAACTGGTTCTGATTCCGTACAATGTTCTTCAACTGCTTCAGGTAATGTAACGCCATGCGTCACCGGCACTGATCCATTGTAGTTTATACAATTTGCCTAAGGATTCCTGTTAAAATTCTCTCTTTATTATTGGTCTCTGATTTTATTTTTTGAAATTAGCTCAAGGTATATTTATAAAGGTATTCTCAATATCACAAAAAGTACAACAAAACAAGAACAATACACTGATTTTCATTAGTAAAAAAAAAAAAAAAATACGAAGACTGGTGCTAGAAATGCTCCAAGTTATATTTTAGGTGATATATCCTTTGAGTGGCTCAAAATATAACTTCTATTCTAAGTCTCCGCTCAAGACATGTCCAATGTACATGTGTATGTTTACGTTTCGGCATCAAATCCGAATTATAGACGATTAGACATTTTAACAATCTCGATATACATAGTTCTTTGGACAACTACGCATCGTCTGCTTCAACAAGCTGCACATTAGGGCGATTGAGACGTGAAAAAAGTGTCGAATTTCGAAAACGGCGGGGTCTTAAAAGGAAGATAAGGTACTAACACAAAAACTGGTATGATTAAAAAAATTTTTCATTGAGGCTTAGAGGTCGCTAAATGATTTCACGCCCGAACTGAGAGTTGAACTCAAAGCTTCTCTCAGCGAAAACGGACATCTCAGCCAACCATGCCACGGCGGCCGCCAAGATTGCACTAATTTTTATCACAAATTCTAGTTTTTGCTTTTTTCTTTTGTACGTCAGCAAAATAGATGTTTCATACGTCGGGGTTTCCTATCTTCGAAAAAAAGCAAAACTGTGTCGTTTTCATAACACCATTTGAAACAAATATTGATTTCAGTTCTGCGTGAGTTTCCTTAACAGCCCCGAATATAGCGTTTTATTAATATACAATTTTTGGTTCTCAGAGACAACTAATTGCAACTTCTACAAAAGCATGTATATGGAAAAATATCAAAAAGCACTTCGCAATTCGCATTTGCGAAATATACTGACCCGCGTCCATTTCTTACCATTGGCCTGTTCATTACATTACAAATATTTCGAAATTTGAAGCTAATTTTTATTGCACTATTTGATAAATCCTTCTACTAGATTAGCACACCCTTTCTTGCACCAAATGATGAGCTGCTATTCGGATGCTCCTTCTTTCTTGTTTATCAAATAAAAATACTCGCAAAATACTTAATGCTTCTAAACGTATTCTCAAATTTAAATTGGAATGAAAGAACAATTGAATACATAACAAAATAGAAATACATATTTAAGGGGCAAAAACAGTTATATACATATACATTTTTCAACGAACGAAATCTTCGGGGTTGAACATTCCTTTTGCACGTCTTAAAATTGAGTCCTTGCTTGCGTCATATGGATGATCCTTAGATGGAATTTCAAGCACAGCAGGAACTGGTGAAGTGTGAGCATCAATTACATGACGAATTAATTCGGCATAGTTTTGGTTTATAAGGATAATATCGATGTCGTCTCTCTTTAGGAAGCGTTTAAAGCAATCCTCAATTTCGCTTACAGAAGTGTTTTTGTCAACTACCATGAAGTTGGGATGACGATTTTTGTTAATTTCCCCAACGCCACCAAGCAAAAAACCAACACAGGTGTCCTCATCTCCAATGACTGATATCAATTTTCCTTTCATCGCTGAGTGTAAAGCCATTTTTGCAGTTTGTTTGCGATTTCTTAAAAATTTTCTTCAAATTGGTATATTCTCCAGGGCTGGTCAGCTGACAACTGTCACGAGACTGCTAGGGATGTCGACTCGATGCATCGAAGGTATCGATTGCTGTTTTCGATGCATTAACAACTTCCCTATTATAGATCTGTTGCACGCTATTTACACGTTAAAGCTTGAGGTACAATAGGTGCGACAGAACGACACGACGATGCGCTTTGTCGTCGTGATCTGTCAAATGTAAAATCGAAACACGCAAACCTATGGAACAATGTACAATGCTCTCGGATACGACAGCACGATGCGACAATATTCGAAAAATTGAATTTTTGTCGCTCCGACACGGTTTGACATTCTGAAAGCAGGTATGGTTGCGTTGAAAACAGGGCTGATGTCTGAAACATCTGTTTTGAAAGGTAAATGGAAGTTGTGAAATGAATAAGCTCAGCGAGGAAAATATTCAAATTTAATAGATTTGGTGCGCGAAAAGCATATGTTTTATGACAAGGGCCATCCGCACTATAAAAAAAAGCGATTGGAAAGACCAAGTGTGGCAAGATATAGCAAGAAAACTACATTCAAATAGTCAATGTCAAATTGCTGAACATTCGTACGAGTGGCCTTACAAAACATTTCAGGATCAATCTTTTTTCATTCCAATAAATGTTGTAGCGTAAGATCCCAATTGGTCCCGACATTCGAACATTGGTCGAACCCGCCACTTTCGCGTGCGCTTTTTTGTCTCAATGTATTTTCGATGGCCTAAAAATGCTGCCGTTGCATACAACAAAATTCGGTGCGAGCTTAATGCTCTCATTTTCCTACTTTTTTTTTAATCGCAAGGTTTAAAATGTTATTGTGAATTTTTTTTGTCGTTTGTGAGTAACATATGATTGCAAACGGTAAGACTTCCCCTGCTATTGTACATTGGCTTACAACACGACAAATCGGATGCGACAAATCGTTTTGTCGTGTCGTTCTGTCGCACCTATTGTACCTCAAGCTTAAGACATTTCGATAATGAAACAAATTTTCGTTGACAAGGGTGGCAGGGGGAAGAGAGAAAAACGCTTCCATACCATCCTCGCGCGTCCCTAGCCAACAAAAAGTGTGTTTCATTATCGAAATGTCTCAATGTGTAAATGGCCTCTTGGATGTTTTTGGTTGGACACACACCAGTCTAAATGCCTAACTCTCGTCCACTATGTGACGCACAGACGTAAGATGTTCTTGGCCTAATTGTTTCCCAGCCACACTAAAATCTCTATCTGAAAATTGCACGTGAGTGAAGGGCCAATTAGATCCGTGCTCGAGGAATTTTCAAATTTTTGGAACGAGTAATTTTTGGACTCGTGTGGGTAAATTCAGTGATTGATGGCATTAACGCAATGACCAGCTGCGTTTCACCCAGCTTTTCCGAATGTTTTTAATGTCTACGCGCCCTATATTTTTTTCCGCTTGTTCGTTATACATAATTGAAAATTTATCAGGTTGGAATAAATATTCACAAGCATTTTAATTTTTATATGCTTATATGACAGGCTGAATGCAATTGAAAGAATAAACTTTCGATTCATGGGTTTTCCCAATGTTTGAACGGTTTTTTCTGTGCCTTCAGGAATATTTTTGTTTTACATTTTACATAAAATTTAGGTATACTCAGATGTGCAGTAAATATGTGCAATTTAATCCATTTAACCCATTTAACGCCAAGACATAATTCTAAAACTGGTCAAACTCATATATAAACTCGGAAAAATGGGTAACTCGTCAAATTTTTTGAAATGGAACTGTTGAGGGAAGTGTATGGTAATTGATGGGCACTTTACTTACTTTATATCTGAGCACAGCCCATGAAAGAATTTAATATCTTGTTAAGGGAGCGTCCATAAATGATGTCACGCATTTTTTGCGATTTTTAGACCCCCTCTCCCCCCTTTGTCACAAACCTGTTACATATGAGCAACCCCCTCCCCCCCTGTGTCACGTCACAATTAATATGAAAAAACAGTATAGGCCAATTCACAATTAATGCTAATTTAAGGTTAAATATGCTAACATGTTTTTTATATGGAGTTTGACATCTCACGCCTACTTTAACACATTAAACCTTAAATTAGCTTGCACTTTGTGACACATATCACTAATTTATAAATATGATGCTATTTTTTCATATAAAAAAATTAATGTAACAAAATCTTTATTTTATATTTTGTTTGTAGTAACAACGGTAACAACGTTTTTCTTCCTTAGTAACAGTTTTATTTTTAAGAGCAAAAATAATTTTTGTCACTTAAAATGGAACCTCTGCGGATGAATTTAATTTACATGAAAAACATTATGAATTTGTGCAAAAAACTAATTAATTAATTTATATATTAATATTTTTATATACTTAGTTCATAGTACAAAAATTAACGCATTTTTTTAAACAAATTTTACTATGAAAAGTGTGACATAACATGCTTGGGAACCCCCCCTCCACCCTATGTCACAAAACTGTCACAGATGAGCTGACCCCCCCCCCCCCCACCAAACGTGACATCATTTATGGACGCTCCCTAAGGGCATGGTATGGTTTTAAAAAATTTTTGGGTTATTTTTTTTTTTTTTTTTTTTCTGAATGTACAACATTTCAAGAGTATTGTGTAAAAATTCCAAGTAAATCGTACTAAAACTAAAGGAGATACAGCGATTCAAGTGAGTGGACCTTAGTGTAAAAAGTGTAGAAAAAAAAATTTCAAATCGATTTTGTGGAAAACGACTTTTTTGAAGTCCGTGAACACGATGCTGCAAAATCTACTTGACCGATCGTTTTAAAATTTTTTTCAATTATTATACACATAAATCAACAGGTATCGCCGTGGCCCTTTTTTTATTTTTATTTTTTTTCCTATTTTAAAAAAATAAAGTAACCTCAATTTTTAAGCGAAAATCGCGTTTTTGACTTCAAAACGCTACCAAAAAAAAAACATTTATTAAAAAAAATAGGGCCACGGCGATACCTCGGGATACAAATTACCTTTTAAAAACATGTTTCCTTTTTTTTTTCAGATGAACCGCTAACCTCTAATCATGTTCACGGCAAACCAACTTTTATTCGAAGCCCCGGAGAATCGATACCACGTATTTATCTATCGATAATTTCAATTTTTTTTTTTCCCAAATACACTTAATAAGCATAACTACAACATGTATATGAAGAAAATAAACCAACATTATTCATGTCTCCAAAAAAAAATCATGAAAAATGCCTTTTTTTCGGGTTTAAAACCATACCATGCCCTTAATGTCTTGTTTACTTTTTCCAAAATAAATAATGGACGACTTCAATTTTAACTCTGCTCAAGTAATAAACGAATTACTAGTTCAGGCAATTTTACACTCGATTCCAGCCCTGTTGCTTCCTCGCCCGTAAATGATACCTTAATCCGTTTCGATCTGTCTTAGTCGAGAGTCAGACACACGAACAAATGTTCTGAAACAATTAAGTAAGTAGAGAATGACGAGCGACGAAAAAAGACGGTTGTTTGTTAAATGTTCTGCGCTTCTCTTTCTTTCTCATGCAATCAAATGGAATTGTTCCGAAACATGTTCGTGTGTCTGAATCTCGAGTAGTTCCGATGTAAATTTTATTACAAGTTTTGTCTGCTAAAGTATCCAAATTAATGCATTTTATATGTTTTTAAAAATTGTGGCTAATACCCAAAAATCATTTGAGAAGAAAATATTTTAATGATTTTTAATGCAATAATCAATGTCTTTATGGGGATTTTTCCAAGGAAGGGACTTGGAGACTTTCCCAGTATTTTTTTTTTTTCAGTTTTTATTTAATTTTTTTTTTTCGGTTTTTTGAATTTCTCGTAGCCCCAATAACTTAAAAAACCTAAGCCGAAGGCCTCCGTTGCCAGTGCTCCTAGCAAGTAAGTTATAAATTTATTAATAACTTTCATTTTGAAATAAATAAAAAACCTCATCTGACTGCGAGTCTGCTCTCAACATAGCTCGAACAACTTCTGTAAATCCTCATTTATCCTCATTATAACTCTGTTTCTGTGATCATATTTCGGTCGTTGAACTGGCGCTTTTTATTGTAATTGTTATTGTTGTCGATCTTTCGAAATTGCATTGGAGTTCGCTATTTTTGTCGTGAGCGGTTTATGTTCTTGCTGCATTCAGCTTTTCCAATGAACGTGAAGAGTATGGAAATATGTTTTTATGGACATATGAGTAACTCACAACCAATGTGTCCAACTTTTTCAATTATATTTTTATTGTTTATTCTTCAAAATGCGAACACGATATGAAAGCTGTTGGATTTCGTCCTAATTGTTGAAATAAAAACCACACGTTCCCAACATGATTTATCGGGATATTTAACTTACCTTATTTTGAAGAAAAGGAGAATTTCATAGCAATTAACATATTGATATATAGGTTTTTATAATTTTGTAAATAAATTTTTAAAAATTAATATTAGATAAAAGCATAAAAAATTAAAATCATAAAAAAACGATAATAAAAGAATGAATGAAATTTACACAAAATTGTGTTAATAAATAAGTACTAAGTATTACTAAGAAGTTATTTTTCAGGAAAGCCCCCGTTTTTATTCTCCATTTTATCCTTTCCTATAAACAAAAAAAAAAAAAACAACAAACATTGCGATAAAATTATAAATTGGAGCCTCGAACATCCTCCATAAGCTTTTTCATTTTCCGAAGCGTTTTCATAAAAACAGTATTGAACTTGTGAGCTGAAGTTTTGAAACTATTCCGATACGCGGTTATTTGAATGAATAGCCTAAAATCGAAATGGTTAAAAGTGAGGAGCGTTCTATTAGATAATGTTATGGTTTCGATTGACTCACACATCATCTGTGATTGAGTAAAAAAATCCGTAACCATCTAAAACCATTGGTGCCACGAAACCAACAATCGATGAATATCCCAGAGTACTCGTTGAGAGGATGTAGTTGCCGTTTCCACCGCTTTTTGAATATAAAGGATCCGCGAAAAACTCCGGAGTTTCTATGCCATTTTCGTTTGCTATACACAATAAGCCAAATAAATGACGATCGATTCCCCGTCCTTTTCGCGCTTCGTTCATCATTTGGTTATGGTGCTCAACTGCATTTTTAAAAGCTCTTACAACTTCTGCTCTTTCGGAATGTGGATCCGTCGCGATCTTCAAGAATCTATATACTTCGGTTGTACAAGAACGTAGCGTCTCTGTACGGCCATTGTAAAAATGTCGCATCAAGGCTGTTTCATATGTTGACGCGATGCTAAATAGTGAAAAGAATAATGCAAATAGAATAAATTTCGATTCTGACCAGAATAAAAGTTGCTTTAAGCTGACCTGCCATGTAGAATAAAGTAAGCGAGTTCCATTACTACTTGAACAAATGAGTCTGGGTGCAGCTTGCATGTTTTTATAAAGGCTTTACCGTAGTCCACAAATTTTTCATACGTTACGATGACATCGCGGCGCTAAATTAAAAAGATTGTTCAATACTCTACGGTATATGTTTTTTTTTTTTTTTTAATTATCGACTGTCTTGAATCTAAACTATTAAAATTTATTTATATTTATTACTATATATGTATACATAGGTATTTAAAGCAAAACGCAAGATATGTGTGAAGTTTGTTTTGCTTAGCGGTGGATCAAAGGAAACTTGCTAAAGTGTGTACCAAGAGGATGGAGGACGACGTGTTGTTTATAGCCAGCGGTCCATGCAATAACAACAACCATAACATGCAGCCATAAAAAGTCCAGAATATTGAATAATTTTATCCATTTCATGGTCAAAAATAATTTTCCCTTTTCCTTAAATAACTTAAGTGCCTCGGCCACAGTGCTACAGAGCTTCCCACAGATAAGGAAATAACTGTGTAAGTAAGCCAAATTAAAAATTCGATTAAAATTCGTAAAGTAGAAACGGAAGCATACAATGATGAACCCAGTTAAAATAATGTTATCGAAATCACTTATCAAATTCGCTTTCGTGCATTGAAAAGTAATGAAAAAAGAAGGATTATTTAATAAATTGACTTCGATTATAAAATACATTTAAAGCGTTATGTAAATGTAAGGCCTTACAATTCCTATGACATCGCCATGTTAAAAAATAATTTGTTATTCGATCGATGCACCTTATCATCAAATATCCTTTTTTGCCTTAATATTCCTTACGTTTTCCCACTGGGTTACTACACCGCCGAGTACGTGTGCAACAACAATGTATTTAGTAGTAAATTATTTGACCGTACGTGTACATACATGCAGTGTTTATGTAATATAGAATGCAATAATTAACAAACTAAAAGGGGAGCTAATTACCAAATAACATCGAATTCTGACCGTTAATATAAACCGGTCACACGTCAATTCTTTCAGAAATGCATCTTCGATTTAGAAGAAAGTGGAAGTGTTCTGATCACCCAGTTATGTACATATGTTATTGATTCCAACAATAGATCAGTGCTAAAAGGAATACATACCCGCTCATCACACTCTACTAGCACACGTTTTATTTCTTGATTTATTTTATCATCCAAGTCGAACTTAACTTCTGTGAATGGTAAAATTTTTGCATTTTTTGTATTTTCCCAATCGGGTTCGGGTGTTTCCGCAATACCCATTTGCACGAAGAGGGCAAAGCTAACACTAACAGTGCCATCATAAGCAGAATGCTGTTCGAATAAAATTTGATGCGCTTAAAAAGGGGAAACTACTTTTGCTTATTAAATTACGTATCGTAGATATTTACCTCTCCAATATAACCAAATTTGCCATTTTTGTAAGCAATAATTGTGCTAGAACGATCACCCCATTTCGAATGGTAGTCTCCGCCGATGATTGAAGAAGCTACCTCATCGTAGTACCTCGGTTCGTTTTCATCGAAAGCTATCGACATACTCGAACTTTCAATTAGCTGAAGTGTTTCCACGTTTTTCTGAGAGATTTCACGTAAATGCTGATAGTTCTGTAATGAATTGAATATTGATATTTTAAAATGAGTTTTTTCTCTCTTCTTTAGTCGATATTGCTAACATGCGCCCATTCTGTACGATTGTCATGCGTTAAGACCGGAACACAATCACCCATCGGTTCATAGTCAAGTATGCTTCTTATCCGCTGAAGTAAAATATAAATTTCCGTTATGGTTACTAAAGTTCCATCGTCATGGAGTGTGTCAAATACAAAAATGCGACCCTTGCCAGAAATCAGGCAATGTGAAGGAGTCTTACCATCAGAAGCTAAACAAAACAAAAAAAAAAAACGAAAATAAAAAAATTCAACTTATGCAGTTTTTCCCAAACTATTTACAGGAGTCTTCAATGGCTTACCGATCTTAAAGTATTTCTTAAAATGATCGGCCTTCACGCCAGGCGCTCGAGTGGTTGAAAAGAAGCGTTTGTAGAGATTCGATGAGTATTTGATATTACCACCACTCGAAGAGAGAGGCTTCAATTTACCCCAGCGCAATAAGTCCCAAAACTCCAACGAATGATAAATAATTCGCGATAAATTCTGGAAATCAAAAACTTGGAGATCAACAAAATCTTTCATTTTGGGCATTTCCAGGAAACTTTTTTTTTTTTGTCGCATCCGTATATCTCAGGATTTGCTCCCCCATACGTATATATCGCTTCCGTATGGAAATGCCCAATGCTACGGTTCCACTTATTCATTATCGAGCTTTCATTAGCGCTAATGAAAAGTGAATGCGAAGTGGTTCGACCATCAATTGAGCGATTTGTCATGTCCTAAGCAGCTGGTTTCAATTGCAATTGACAGCTTGCAGATGCAAAATAATCGAATGGCGAAGCGAAGAATGATCAGCGAAATCTCATTCGACCGTGGGCTGTTTGCTTGAATACTGACATTTTGCAAAGCAAGATTTATTTCGACAAAAAACTTTTAAAAAATTTTTGGCGGATTGCATTTCTTTTGAAAACCAACTGATTTTCGAACGTAGGTATAACTGTATTTTTACTTGAGAGAGATGGCGATATGCTCGACAATACTGAATGCAACCATTGTGATTGATCTTATTTAAAAGTTAATTGGGAATCATGCAGCTTCGTAAATTGTGGGAAATGAGAAATTTGTCACACAACTGCCAAAAATTATATGAAAATTTTCGTTGGGAAAAGTTGCGAAGGCATTTGCGAAGCTGCATGAGTACCACTAATGTGTCATTACCGTTTCATTATTGACTAACGTTTTGTATGGGTATTGACAACTTAATGGGTTCATTCAGTGCCGGATTAAGGTAGGGCTAGCTGGGGCTATAGCCCCGGGCCCCAACTGGTAACGGGCCCCGAGCGTCCAAATAAAATATGATCAAAATATTTCAAAAAAAAAAATGTTTCCCGTAAAATTGCTTTAAAATTTTATGAAATAAAAAATTTAATTATATGATATCTTAATAAAATTTTTGACTTTTACCACTTTCAAAATCAAGGGCTCATATATAAAATGTTTCCTTTGTGGTTCATTCCTTTGAAAGAATTTATATTGTTCTAATAAAAATTGACTTTAGCAGCTATTCCTTATTTCAAAAAACTGCACCAAATATAGCATCAGTGGCCCCATCACTATATAAGCCCCGGGCCCCATGACACTCTAATCCGCCACTGGGTTCATTAGCGCGGCAATGGGAAAGTCCGTCAATTGGCCTAAGTGGAACCGTAGCATAAGATTCCATTTATACCTTGCACAATGTCTTCGAACTTTCTTCTACACCAATAATGCTCAAATTGACTGGCATTGCCATAACAATGTAAGGATTTAAAGGTAACCGTAAAATATGATATGAGGTATCCCACCACTCCTCCAACCAGTTTTTCGAATTTTTAGCACGATCTCTAAGCTTTGCATGCAGATATTTTCCAACGCCATTTTCAAAATTTGTTATAACCGCACGGGAGTTCGCAAGTTCTGTTTCATTACCGAATGGGAGCAGGCTCTCATAATAACGCTGGAGAGTGTCATGCAAATCTGGCAGCGGCAGCTCCGGTAACTGCTCATCAAAATCAAAAGTATTGGATTCACCTTCACGCACGAAATACATATTCGCACGGTCCATTTTGAGAAAGTATTTAAATGCGAGGTTTAATTTACAAAGCTACAGCTGGAAAACAAAAAAATAAATACATACTTACAAGAAAAATTGCGATAAGATTAAACGAGACTAGTTTCTATAAATAACAGGTTCGGCAGTCGAATGATAAAGCTTGTGTTATCACTGTTTGATAAGTCTTTTTCTTTTTTTTTCCAAATTCATTACATTGGAAATTGCTTCTTTTTAAATTAAATAAGTTATTATTATTTAAACTAATGTTTTTATAATCGAGAAAGACTCTTTGCAATAACGACTAATTTATGTTTCAAAAAGGGAGATATCTCAGTTAGTCATAGTAAAAATAAGGTACATTGAAAAGTTTGGTCGCATATTTGAACCTACCTATACAGTAGCGTAGTAAGGGGATCGAAGGGGATAGCAGCCCCGGGAGTAAATCATATTTTGAATTCATAATTGTTATCAGGCAACGTAAAAAATATCTATCGAGGGATTTAAATTATGAGCAACGGAAAATTTTTTTTTTTTTTTTGTCAATAACTGTTATAGAAGAATGAAATACATTTTCATTGTTTGAAACTGTTATCTTAAAAATATTTTTTTTTTAATACAAACTTTAATAGTTACTGTCCAATTTTTTTTTCTAATTTCTTATAACTGTTATAACTCTGGAAAAAAATCCTTCATTATTTTCCAAGCCTTCTTGATTTACGTGTTTTCGAAGTTTTTGAAACCAAACAATGTTTTGGGGAACACCCCTAATAGTTAAATTTTTTAATAAATTTCAAGTAACTGTTTTTTATACACAAGCACACATGTCAGATAAATTCAAACAGAAACATAAAATTTAGTAGATTTTCTTAAAAACCGTTAATTTATTTTTCCATAGTAATTTGTACACTTTGCCTGACCTTTGTTTATTCAAAAGGCTAAATATTAAAACGGCAATTTTCAAAACTGCTCTTCTTCAGTTCTCAATGCACTAAAATCTAAAATCGTACTAAAATCGTTTCGTGCCGAAGTGTATAGATATGATCACTTTGGACTTCGAACGACTTTGCTTGCGTGAGAATGATAATTTATTTACATGCTCAATTAACTGATTTGTATGTGTGGATCACCTTCGTCTTAAACTATGCTAATATCTATGATAAGTTGTTGGTATTAATTCAGCTGATCGTAACATAAATAACTTAACGTAATTCTGTTTAATGATTACGAGTGCTTCATAATTCCGTTGAGTTTTGACGTCAGTTCTGTAAACGCTCTATATAAGACTTCAGCCATTCGAGGGAATTGAACGAGCCTAGTTCGTGCAAATGGGTAGAATCAAGAGATTTGAGTGTCTTGAAACTATGTACTTTAACAACACTATGCTTGTTATGTACAACATTGTTACAAAAATTTTTTAAGACACCCGAATTAAACGGTTTCCCCCTATTTCGGCCATGGGGAATCGAACTGCGCCATTATTTTTTGAGATACAGTTACGGTTTCATACAAAAAATTTTTTTGAAGTTTTTTACTCCAGTTTTCGGCTCATATTAACATATGTATGAGTTGAAAACTCACATTCTTGACTGTTTTCAAAATGTACCCTAAGGACTCCCAAGCTTCTTTCCCGAATGCTATTGTGATAAGATCCCGTATCTACGAGAAATTCACGTTTGAAGTTCACTACTACTAAAGCTCACTACGCTACTTGACAGTATTCAAAAAAATTAATTTTGTGTTGACTAACGTGTTAAATCTGAATTCCTGAATCGAATTCATTTATCAGATAAAAAAAAAACTATTTACCTAAAAACCGAAGTATTTTCACAGATTGACAATGCTCTTTTTTTTCAAAGCTATTTTAAGACATTTAAGGCTGGTCTCCAGTTCCGCCTAAAATGTAAATGATAAAACTTCTCCGATTAAAATATACAAGGACTCAAAGAAATTGCTTGAATGATAATTTATTTCTTCAAGAAATTTGTTGTGAGTCCCTCAGTCTACTGCTAAACTATATAGTTGTATTCAGTATTAAATATAATTAACGTTTTGTTTGACATAATTAATGTGCTTCGGTAATTCCATGAGTTGATCAGTTCAGTAAACTATATGCAAAGAACTTCAGCTTTCTTGGAATTGAAGAGCCTGTTCGTACAAATGAGGTAGATCAAGATTTGATGTCATAGAAATAGTCTTCAACACTTGTTTCGGTTTCATTTTCAAAAATTAAGACACGGAATAAACGTTCCCAAAAACGCATAACAACTGCGCATTATATAAGTTATTTCATACAAATAAAGCGAATTATTTATATTCGCTATAGTTAAATGTATGAGTTGAAAATACATTGCTGATGTTTTCATATGAACTTATAGACTCCAGCTTCTTTAATGCTATCTGTGTTAAGATCCGTTTCACGAAAATTCATTTTGAAGTTCACTATTGCTCACACGTATTGACAGTATTCATTAATTGTCGCACTAACTGAAAGTTCTGATACTACATCTATTCATTTCTCGAGATAAAAAAAGAAAATTTCTGCTAAATTCCTAGACACTGAACAAGCCTTTAACCTAAAACGTTTTTAATTGGCTGAACTTACGATGACGTCACATGTTTGTAAACAAGATGCCAGCTGTTGCTTTGCTGCCAGCGCGAATACCTTTTTCACACTTCAACAACACTTACCCAGAAAACATTTAGTTTCGAGAACAATTCCAAAATGATTTGAGAATTGTATTTGTCAAGTAAAAAAACGCTTAATATCGATTTGAGAGTGATAGTGATAGGCAAAATATTTTCAAACCTTCGTATTGTGTTTGCTGGGATTTAACACAGCTTGAATGTTTGTTTTCGCACGTGTGACGTCATTTTGCCCAATTGAGCGTTTTCGCGGCATATTTAAAAATTGAATTTTTATTTTCGGCTTTCTATTTAAATACGTAGCAGAATTTAAAATAACGCTTTTTATTGAGTAAACAAATAAAACTGAACAACATAGGACGGTTTCAAAAACTCGCCAAGTTGCCTATTATCGTATGTTACAAAAACCAAATTTTGCAGGAGAGCCTTTTTTCAAATTTGGCATGAAGGTTTATTTTGATGAGATTAAGATATTTTGAAAAAATTTTGGAATTAAGAACACCCCAAATATCATCCCCCATATAAAGAAGGACCCAAATCCCGCAATGCGGGTCCTAAAGACTTCAAATTTGGAGCAGAGCTTAATTTTGTGTTCCAAAATCGGAAAAGCTTAACATCAATACGCTGTCACACCCGCTTTTTGTGCCACACCCACTTAAAGTCGGCGAATAGAGCACTCATGAACCCCACGAAAACGTTTAAAGGCCGCTTATGAACTAGGATACCATTGTTCCCTAAACTATGAAGGTGTAGAAAATTTTCCTCTTCAAAATTTGTAAAATCGAACCCTTGAACCTTTACAAACAGGGGTTCGGTTTTCGGTTCGTTTCAAACATTTGTGAGAAACTTCGTTTCGGTTAATGGTTTGGTTCGCCAGCAGACAAAAGCGGTTTTCAGGTTCAAAACCGGTTCACATCCCTGTTTATTTCTAAAATTTAAATGTCTACTATACATATGTATAGCTTCGAGAAACGAGAGGCTTTTATTGTATTTTTTATTTTAATTTAAGAAAATATTGCGGACAGTGAAAAAGAAAATTAAAACAGTGCTGCAAGGTAGCTCCCCCTAAAACTACTCCTTAACTCCCCCCAAAATTCGAAATGTGCCCGCTTAAAAGTGCAATATTCGAAATGGAAAAAAGTAATTTGGAAAGAACAACAACAAATTTGACAGATTTTCTATATCAAACACTATAAACTTCGCACATAATTTGTGTATACATATTTATCATAAACTCCTAAAATTCTCCTAGGAAAATTTTTCCCCTTAAACATGCCCCTAAAAACTTGTTCCCCCTAAACGGCCCCCTAAAAGTAGGAAAAACCCCTAAATCTAGGGGGAAACCCCCTAAACTGGCAACACTGAATTTTAAAATTTTTCTCAGAGAGAAGATATTTAGGCTATTCACAAAGGATACTAAAATCCCTTCTAATGTGCTAATATGCTTTTTATATACGGAGTTTGACAGCTTTAGAACATTAGAAGGGATTTTAGCAGACCTTGTGAATAGGTCAATTGTTTAACAATTATAAAACGTCAAATGTCAAACAATTAGTTATTGTTAGCGATGCCAGCTACATTTACTAATATAAACAACTAATTTGGTAATTAAAAAATATTGTTTTTATATTTTTTACATGCGCTATGTTCTAATATATTCTTTTGAAGTATGTAAATTCTGCCGCTGTTAAAGCTTTTATTATGCATATAAGGTACCTATTGAAAAATCTCTCATAAGTTCCGAATAGGCAAACATTTTTACTTAATTTTTTTCTTTCAATTATTGTGCATACTCAAAGCAATAAAATGTCAAAAAATTGAGATATATTCAATCTTGTGACTCTGTGAGGTGCAACTACAGCGAATTTTCAACTGTGTGGTCATTGCCAAACTCGCACAGTTTCTTAAATGCATGCCTGCCAGTGCGGAAATTATAGCGAAATTTGTTTCGTCCATAGCCGGGACATCTTCTTCCCAAAATGTACTAGTGCGATCCTACAAAGGAGAAGAATATGGTATAATACATTTCCCAACGAATAATTTTACTACTTACACGTTTCCAAATTCTCCCTTTCGATATCTTACGACTGTACAGTACTGTCGCAGTTGAAATAATGGGCTTAGTTCACAGAGGACAGGAATTTCAACATTAGCACCATTGCTGTCGTTTTGATTTTTCGCGCCCATTGGCGTCGCAAATAAAACAATCCGGCTGCTTTAAAAAAAAACGGTTTCGGTCCATTTAATAACGACTAAATGCTTTTTGCAACCACATCGACAAAATAAACGAAACATCAAATAAAAAAGGAAAGCCTTCTTGAAACTTTAAATTCAGTTTTTTATAAATCCAAAACTGCTAGTCTGAAAGGGGTTTTTCTCAAGTCGACTTAAAGGGATAAATTCAGAATTTATTCTGCTAGTCTGGAAAGCATATAAGAGTATTTACAATCAAACAGCATTTAAAGTTTTTAAAATTTAGATCTTTGCATTTTGGCAATTTCGACTGCTTCGCGACACTGTGCGACGGAAAGTGTTCTGGATTCTGCTCCCCATCGCCTACTTGACAACGAATGCTGGCAACTCTTCAATCAAAATTGCCTAGCCTTAGCAGTGATGCCAGATTTTATCGATAAAAAAAACCCTCATATAGAGGAAAAAAACCCATTTTTTCCCATTTTCAAAAAATAAAAACCCACGAAAAAACCCAGAAAGATTTTTTGAAAATATGGGCGTACCGATTTCAAATTTGAACATTGGATTTAAACACAATATTTCAATATTTTAATATTTTAATAAAAGTATCAAGAAAATAACAAAAAAAAAAGTAACTTAAAATTGTAGTAGTAAATGTACCTTAAATGTAGTGCATAAATTTCGATATAAAATTACCCATACTTTTCCCCATGTCACGTTTTTTGAGTGAAAAAACCCAAAATATGGGGGGAAAACCCACAATCTGGCATCACTGAGCCTTAGTCGCCCGTATCAGCGACTCGCTCAAGGTTGCATTATCGAGTGACTGTCGCCCCAATCTAAACACGGACACAGTCTCTAATCGATTGTAGAAAAGATTCAAATCTATCGATACAATCGATAGACCACGATAGTTTGCCAGCCCTAGAATGAATACATGAAGTTTATATTCGTTGAAAAACAAACTATTTCGTAAGAATATGTGATTCTAAATAAATTAAAGCGATCAAATATAGCTTTAAGAAACAGCATGCTACCTTCTCAAGGCTTATTTAAACTCGTACCGTGTCCGTACTTCAACGCAAATGACTCCAATTGCAAGCGTCCTTTTTGTCATTTCAACCACAAAATAGGTAAAATTTTTTTTAATTTTTTGTATTCTTACCGCTGAATATTTTATCAATATCGCAGATCGAAATGAGCGAACAACGAGTCAATCGGAAGCCATCACAAATGTTAACAAAGCGCCTGTGTACAAGCCAACTCCGAAACTTCTATCCTTGCCGCTTCCTTTACATGCCGCTCATGCCTCATCCAAGAAGAAGATTTTGGAGTACAATCCCGATAATCCTGGCATAAATCAACGCCGATCAGCGCGGTCTTCAACCGAAGTTAAAGCACCGACTTATATACCTCTCTCCCTCTCTGTAAGCCACGAAAATGAAACAGTTAATGAAGGTATGGAGATGCCGATTTATAAGATTTTATAGTAATGTTCTATGGGAGTACGTTCTATGGGAGTACATATACAATACTACTTCTATCGAATCATAAATGTTCTTTAAAGTCATATTGTCACTATTAGGATTATTGCTAGATTTGAGGTATCAGGTATGATTTCAACCTTTTTGACTTGGCTTTGGTCAATTATGTACAATTTGAGAAACAAAATTGTTGAAGTATTTACGAAAAGATATAAAAAAAATGGAAAAAACTGCACTTATGCTATAAGAAAAGCCATCTACCGCACAGTTGTTGAATTCAAAAAATCTGATCAGTCAATGTATTCACTTCAAACTTCAACCCATTTTAAATTTTTTGGAGGTTTAAACTTTCAAATAATCGTCTTCAGGAGAGTTTAAACCAGGTTTATTAATTTTATATGAAAATTTTTAAAAAATTCAAATATAGGAAGGGAATTTGATTGAGTTAAACTGGCAAGAAAACTAAAAGAATATATTCGAAAATTTAAACTTTCGAAGTTCTTAATCCGAGTTAAAGACTACTACTTAATTTTCCCAATTAGATTTTTGTTGATGTATAAGTAATAATTATTTTTTTTAGCGCAATATAAATCCGAGGATAAAACAACCTATATGATTGCGACCTCCGAAAGCGAAACGGAGCAGTTAAAACGTGAAAATCGTGCAGTGGCAATCGAGAGAGACTGCACCGTGTCTAATGATGATTTACCTAATGTAACCTGTTTGAAGGCTCCAACCGTTGCTTCAGTTCCAGAAACTAGCGAGAGTGCTGAAACTTCTATGGAAATAGATTTAGATGATTTGAAGGACGAGTTTGATGAAATTGATGAAATTATATCCAATCAATTGGCTGACAGTATAGTGAAAGCTGGTGCAAATGCAACAAAACTATCTAATGTAAATGTAGAAGATGATGATGTTATATTTGTAGGTGCGAGTGATGCAAGTGGAAATAATGCATCAAATAGAAAAGAAGAGAACAAAGGCCAAAACGATTCATCAACTTCGAAAAAGACTAAGCAGAAATCTTCTCATAAAGAAAAAGAAAGTAGTCGAGAGCGTAAATCCAGTGGAAGTGATAAGGAGAAGTTAATTAAGTCTAGTGGAAATGAAAAAGATAAGCAAAGTGGTAGAGAGCGCAAATCCAGTGGAAGTGATAAAAAATCGCATGAAAAACACAGATCAAAAGAGGACAGGTCATCGTCGACGTCACATTCATCGAAACACAAATCATCTTCACATAAGAGCAGTCGCGACAAGGATAAACATAAAGAAAAGAATTCCAGTTCGAAAGATAGCACCAGCAAACGACACGAGCACTCATCAAAATCATCAAATTCATCAAATTCCAGCATCAAACTTGAAGAATCCAAAGCGCCATCAATTAGTTCAAAGTCTAAAAATGCTGAACAAACTACTAAAGAATCATTCACTCCTCATGAAACCAAAGAGCTTGAAGATAACTTGAGTGCTTTATTTGCTAAATCCGAAGAGGATATAATGAATGAATGTGCGATGGTTTATAATCAAATCGAACAAGAGTTTGCTACGAAGAAAAATAGTAGCAATGGAGACAACAGCGCAAACGACCTGAAACGTAAACCATCTATAGATGTGGATGATAACACATTTGTGCAGAAAAAACGCGTTGCCTACGAAAAGGCAGAGGAAAAACAAAGAGACTTGAAATGCACTAAAATTGTATCGAAACCCAATCATATGCATAATGCTCGACAGGCAATCTTCAACCGACAAATGGATGCACGTAAAAAAGAAGAAGAAGAAGCAGCCGCCGCCGAGGCTGCAATTCGTGAAGCTGAAGAAAAAGTACGCAAGGCGAATGAGGAACTGCGCTTGGCTCAAGAGAAGAAGCTAACGCCGCTTATACCGAAAAGTTATTTAACGCCGCCCATACCTAATAGAGGAAGAACAATTGCACCAGTGGCGAATATGTTAGCTTTGGAGCGTGCCAAAAAAAAAGTTGAAGAATTAAAGGCAGGAAAAAGTATGCAAACGTTCACGCCCTCGCAGACCGCAAAAGGCTTGGGTCGAGTCGCCCATAAACCGACAGCACCTGTAGTAGCAAAAGTTAAAGTTGAGCAGGTTTGTGCAAAATAAAATTGAAAATGAAAGTTCTTTTTATAAATTTTGTTTTTTGTAAAGCCGAAACAACCAAATCCACCAGTACTCGAACCGAATTCCACAAAAATATATTTCAATTTACGGATGCAGTACTATGAGAAGATGGTGCAGCACTGTACAGCGATTTATCCAAACATTGCCGATGCTTGGGAGAGGGTAATTCCAGAAAGTAATCGTTGTACATATATTTTATATTGATTTTTCCAGGCTCAAGCGGAAGAATTGGCAGTATTTAATAAATGCAGTACACCAATTATATACAAAAGTAGCGCTCTCTTGGCAATAAATAAATTAAGAAAAGAAGCAGCTGGTAAGCTTTAATTTGCTTATTCATTTCCGCCTTCAGAAATGAATTTTTTTTTGCCTTTCCTGTAGATTCCGGAAATAAACCGCCAGCTGGAAACAAAATAGTTTCACATGAAGTTATATTAGCTGGAAAGTTAGCAACCGATTCGCAATGGAGTGTAACGAAAAAAACGTGAGTCGTCTTTTATTTAAACGAAAATTTTTTTACCACTTTCACTGCATGTTCCTGATTTCTAAATAGATCTATTAAAAAAATTGGTGGATTTAACGTATCTTTTCCCTTCCCAAATTTTTTGTTTGTTTCAAAATTGATGCAAATTTAGTATTAGTATTCCTTCAACACATGAAAGAATTTGAAAATACTTGAACAAAGCAGGACAATTAATAAGCTTCGCACTAAGGTGATTTTGAAATAATTAGATAATAGCTCAGTAACATGATTTTCTGTGAATTTTGACCATCGCCACTTTTTTCGTGTTGGGATTTATTTTGAAATTTAACGTAAAAAAATTCAAGGGTATTTGAAACAATTTCTTATAGATTTCAACTTCGTAAAAAATTAAAAAATATCAAAAAAATTCCATCAAACCAATGCATTTTTGAAACTCATTTTCGTCAAATATTGTTAAAGCTGTTTTATAATTTTAAAAAACTTTTGTATTCTTAACACACAATTTTTTAATTTTCCATCAAAAATAATATACAAATCTTTAAATTAGATCCAATTTCACCAATCATAATCACCCATTGGCATTTAACTACGGATTTAATTTTCATCCCATTTCACCAAATCCAAAATTCAATAACGAGGAAGTACGGCAGCACCTTTTACTTTTCGTGCCACACCGTCTTTATCAGCTGATAACAGGCAAAATAAATGAATGAAAAATGTCAATAAAAATACCCAGCAAGCATTTCCATAAACTTTTTACAAAGGTGCTTTCTACTAATTTGTTTCCAAGTGGCTTTCCAAATTCCTTCCAAGCATTTGTGTTCTTTAAAATATTCAAGCACTTCGCAAATGTGTCTGAGAAACGTAAAATTTCAAGTAGTTCAAAAGTCCAACTAAAATAGAATGAGCGAAAACTGTTTGATATATTTAAGCAAGGTAAATGTTTTCTGGGTAAAGGGCTCTACGCTCTAAAGCAGAAAGTAAATTTCCTATACCAAACACATGTAGAAAAAACAAAGAAGTACTTGGCTTACTTTCACTACTTGAACGCATACGCTAACTACAAGTAATCGAACTCACAGGGCTGCATTTAAGTCATAAATTTTCTATATTTCTGTCGACTTGTCATTGAAATTTCAACTCTGATTTCCTTTCTTCAAAAGCATATAGAACTATAGCTGCAACTTCGGCCAAATTTTGGCGCGTTATGGCATGATTTGGTGAAAAAGTTCAACTGTGGTGAACCACGCCATAAGCCGAGTGTTGTGGTGAACCACGTAATAGTAAGTGTGGTGTACCACGTAATAGCTTTTGGCCGAAGTTGCAGCTATAGTTCTATATGTTCAAAAGAATGAGCTCTATACTTCCTTTCAATTTACTTTAACAGCGTTGAGCCCTTAAATCAGCTGTTTCTATTAGATACACAGGGTTGCATAAACTATTTAAGTGCCCGATATGGGACATTTGGTTACGTGTTGCCATTTAGGATGGTGAAAATGAAAATCTGTGATTAAACGACAATTCGTATTTAAATATGCTTGGTGAAATTGGCTCTTAATGGTGTAAAATGCTGGTCAAATTTGAAAATTTGAAATATTATTGTAAAAATTTAATTTTTTTTGACTTGAATGAACATAACTCAGCTATTCTTCAGCGAGTTTTCAAGCTCGCTATCTGATATTAGAGGACAATAAATTCTGTAAGTGCATGTGAAATGTGATCATCGCCGTCTTACCGTTGCACAGATTTAAGGTGTTTTCTAAAACAACTCAATTCGGAGATTTTTATAGATAACTCAGTTTGGATTGAAGAATTCACTTGTTTTTTGTTTAAAAAAAAATCAATCATTTCTAGATTGATTTGAAATATTGGGTCAGGCAAAAATAAAGGCTCCCTTAAAAATGGCCGCAATGCAAAATGGTTCCAAACTGGAAATGAAAAAGGCCCCAAAATTTGGGGACATTTTGCATTATGAAAAATAATAAATAAAAAAAGGCCCCAAAAACAAACAGAGGTGTTTTTAATCGAAATGAAAAATGGCCCTAAACTAGAAAATAAAACGGCCAATAATGGAATTACAAAATTAAAAATGAAAAAAGTCCCCAAATTTGGGATAATTTTGCATTGTGAACAATTACCCCAAATCAAAAAATGAAAAAAGGCCCCAAATGTAACATAAATTTTGAAATTTTTGAAATGCAAAATGACCAAAAAAAAAATAAAAAGGCGAAAAAAAAGAAAAATCGCCCTAAAATTCGTGCTGTTGTTTTCAATACAAAATTTTCGGGCCTTTTTGCATTGGGCCCATTTTTCATAGAGCCTAAAAATGTTGGTTTTTACGTATTTAAACATTTGCTCATGGGCGGCCTTAGATATTTTTCCATAAGGACGAAAAGTATTGGAAAAATCTACCAAATGAAGAAATTTTTATTGACGGAGGCGAAATTTTTTTTTTAAGAAATCGGGTGATAGCAGGCAAAACTTTTTTTAAATCGCGCGAGCAGCGCAAAAACTTTAGACTCTGCTTATTATAAATTTATTTACAAATATTCAATATAAATAATTAAGACTTATAGCATCCGCGAGGAACAATTTTAAATGTGGCGTCCATTAGATATTTCCTGTCTGTTAGGTTCTCTTTTATTATATCAATGGATTTCAAAGACGCAAATATACAATAGGAGAACCCATATTCGATAATGCACGCTGAATAAAATAGTCTTGGATTTTCCGCATCTCGAAAGTCCAAAATTTTTCCACACTCTTTCTTATTGAAATGATTCAATCGCCTCTATAGAGGATTTGGGAGATGCTACAAATGATTTGCTGACCAAGTAGTTTAAACCCCTTTTCATTGTTGGCAATAAAAGCGATTTACTTTCTTGGTGTTTCGCTATCCGCCCAATGTCGAAAAACATTCCTTTTTAGTTGAATTTTTAACTTTAAGCTCGCTCTATGCCTCTTCCTCATCGCCATGGTTATGGTCCACATAATTTTTGGCAAGGACACATTCACCGTTAGGCATAAGATTGACTCTTGCCTTGCATGTGTTTCACCAACACTAATATTTCATTACGCTCTTATAAGTTGATTTTATCTTAAAAATCATTTTTGTTTCCTTAAAACAGAGCAATTTGCTGTTAATCTTTTTTCCGACAATGCATTCGTAATCAATTTTTAAGGATTTTAATTTCGCGAAAAAGAAGAAAAATCAGTACAGTACAGCATAGCCCACGGCCTACTTTTAGTCCTAATCATAAAACCATGCTTTGGAAATATCGGGAATATGATAAATGGCCCCAAATCTATACAAGGGAAAAAAGGCCCAAAAATTTTTTTAATTGGGGTAATTTGCATTATGAAAAATTGCCCCAAATCGAAAAATGCAAAAAAAAAGGTCCCAATTTTGGCGTAATTTCCCAGCCGGACATTATCGCATGCATGAAACAATCATTAATGCAGAAGAAGTGAAGCATTCATATGTAAAGAGGGCACTTGGTGCTTTTTTCGAATGATCTAGTGAAAATATCACAGAAGCAAGTATATATTGTATTATATATTGTATACTCCTATTTTCAATGAAGATCCTATGAAATTGTTATGAAAAGATGTTTTTCAATCTGTGTGCTACAATTCTCAAAATTTTTATTATTTTTTTGTGATTAAGATGTTTTAAGAATTGAAACTCCCAAGTCTTTCCAAAGGCACTGATGTGTCACAGTCACGAAGTGACGAAATATGGCCATTAGGGCTGCTCTTAATTCCCGAAATGGAATTTCAATCGGTCTCAGGGTCCAGAAGTGTTCCATTGGACATGGAGGAGAATCGTGAGAAATTTGGAAGCAATCGGATAACGGGAACCCGTGGCAGTTTTCAATTGAAGTTTGGGAAATTGGCAAAAATAGAGAGTAAACGGCCCTTAACTCCCCACAAGGCGCCCCTACGGATATATAACGTATGGCCAACCCCCATTATTTTTTTACTCCGAACATTTTTTCTGAACAAACCTACCCCCTATCTCCCCTCCTTAAGGGGGCTCCCATACAAAAATAATTTTTTAAAAACTTTTCCCCCCATCTTCCTAACTAGCCCCAGAGTGCTCCTAGAGGAGTCAAATGTATGACCGACCCCCATTAACTTTGTCCCCCTAACATTTTCTCCGAACATACTTAACCTCTATCTCCCCCCCTTAAGGGGGCTCCCATATAAAACTACCTTAATTTGAGCAAAATTTCATACAAAATGGCCGTCACTACAGTCAAACCCCTCCTAGGGGGCTGATATATATGACCGACCCCCATTATTTTTTTACCCCAAACATTTTCTTCAAACATACCTACCCTCTATCTCCCCTCGATAGGGGGGTCCCCATACAAAATTAGGCTTAAATTAAAGAAAAATGCCTCACGAACTTCAATCTATAATATAGATGCCGTAGGAACAAGAACGAGCATGTTCAGCATGCATATTCGAAAAATTTACAAAATTACCTTTTAAACGAGCCTAATATGAAGAATATTGGATTAGTTTTTGGTGTGTTTTAATAATATGATATATTTTATTACCTTTTTTTTTAAACTGAATTTTGGGTTCCATCCCCTAACTGGCCAAATAATGACCCTAGTAGAAAAAAAATATATTTTCGAGTCAAATGCCGCAAACCTCAATCTATGACGAGTTTTTTGAGACTATAACCATTAAAATCGGTTAGTGGTTTCTATTCATAAAATTAATTCAAAACAAATATTTTTTGAAACGCATTATTCACTGTTTTTACGTTCGTTTCTTGAGTCTTTGCATGCGTACAGACCGAGAGAGCCATGCGTACAGACCGAGAGAGACATACGAAGACCTAAGAAACTAAGAAGTAAGGGTTAGTAATGCGAGTAGTCGCAGTATGAGTTTTCACCACTTCGAAAGTACTGCAGAAGTAGTGAAATTCCCGGCTGGGTTTGCATAATGCATTATTTCCCCACTTTGAAAAACGAAAAACGGCCCCAAAATTGGGGTAGCTTTGCATTATTAAAAATGACCCCAAATCAAAACGGAAAAAAGGCCCCAAATGTAACAAAATTTTTGAATAATGCAAAATGACAGCAAAAAAAGAATAATCGTCCTATAATTCGTGTTGTTGTTTTCAATACAAAATTGTGGGGCCTTTTTGCATTTCCAGTTTCGGGCCATTTTGTATTGGGCCATTTTTCAGGGAGCCAAAAATAAAGTTCGGATTAAAATGCGTTTAAATAGATAGCCCACTACGTTTACTGCCGCTCCCACAATTTTCAATCAGTTTTTCCGCACGGAGCAAAGAAAGTGCTTAATTCTATGTTCTAAAGGTCGCCGGTTACAGAAAAAACGAAAAAGCCCAAAGCCACTTCAAAATCGAAACCTACACAGTGGTTTAGATAGTGGTTTATATAACACCTACTAAAAATTAAAACAAGTAAGAAAGCTAAAGTCGGTCAAGCCCGACTTTGAAATACCCAGCGTCCCGACGTTATGAGCGCACTATGTTTTGCTTCTCTATTTATGGGCGTGGCAGTGGGTGGGCCACATAAATTATTTCCCTACACCTTTCATTCGCCTTGGTGAACCTATGTTGCGAATTTGAAACTTCTACGCCTTTTACCTCGGAAGTTACGAAAAATCTTCATTTGTGGGCGTGGCAGTGGGCGAGCCACATAAAATTTTTTCCTTCACCTTTCATTCGCCTTGGTCAACCTATGTTGCGAATTTGAAGCTTCTACGCTTTTTACTTCACAAGTTACGATAAGCCCTTATTTGTGGGCTTATTTGTGGGCGTGGCTCACGGAGGGCGGCGTCCATTTTTTTCCAGGATATGTCCCTTTTCGTAGTTTACCAGTACACCAAATATCAATGGAATGTGTTGAGTGGTTAGCAAGTTACAAGCATTTTACTGAAAACACATTTTATTCATTTGTGGGCGTGGCAGTGGGCGGATGTCTCCCATTTTTACTTAGGATCATACTCGGATCCCGATATACCTGTGTGCCAAATTTCGACTTGATTGGTCCAGCCGTTTCGGAGGAGATCCGACCACCGACGGACGGACAGACGGACATGTCTAAATCGATTCAGTTTTTGATCCTGATCATTTCTATATATATATGTCTATACGGCGACATGACATAAGGCACAAATGACATAAGTCACAAAAAAAAAATGACATAAGGCCCAAAAAATAAAACCCAAAATTTTATGACATAAGGCCCAAAAAAAAAAAATGACATAAGTCCCAAAAAAAAAATGACACAAGACCCAAAAATTTCATGACGAAATTGTGCCTTATGTCATATGACATAAAACCCAATTTTAATTTTTAAAAATTTTTGGGACTTATGTCATATGACATAAGGCCCAAAAAAAAAATGACACAAGGCCCAAAATATTAAATTCGAGTTTTTGTGTAACTTTGACCGCCGATATTTCGCAAATGCGGTCTTTCCGCAATTTTGCGTCTAAATTTCCTGGTGACGCTAATCTTTTCTATATAAATTTAATATGGTCTATCTCGATTGGTACTTGACGACGTCTGTCGGGTATAAAATAGAAAATACTCAAAAACTTTAGAAATTTTAATGTAGGACACAGACTTAATGTTTTACGCTATTGTGATGAGGGGGCTTCGCCCCCTGCTCGCTCGCTTCGCTCCGCTTCGCACCCCCGCTTTCTGCACGCGTTTTTTTAAATTCAACTTTTTGTGTAATTTTGACCGCCGATTGACCCATTAATTGACCTTTACAGCTTTTCGTGCATAAAGATCTAGTTTTTCCCCAACTTTTGCCCTGACCAAGGGCTTCAACCCCTTTTTTCCGCGTAGTCCGCGTGCCCATCTACAATCCAGATTAATAAAATCAATGAACCCACACTGCCTCTTAAAACTAAAATTTCCAAAAATGACATAAGGCCCAAAAATTTGGGTTTTATGTCATATGACATAAGGCACAATTTCGTCATTTAATATTTTGGGCCTTGTGTCATTTTTCTTTTTTGGGCCTTATGGCATAATGAAATAAGACCCAAATATTTTTATGACATAAAACCCAAATTTTTGGGCCTTATGTCATATGCCATAAAACCCAATTTTGTATGGAATTTTTTTGGGCCTAATGTCATTTTTTTTTTTGTGACTTATGTCATTTGTGCCTTATGTCATGTCCCCTAAAAATAACCATTGGTAAATACGTAAGTTATAGCGCGTTTCCATATGGTGTTTAACTCTGAAGCATATATCATATAGAACTATAGCTGCAACTTCGGCCAAATTTTGGCGCGTTATGGCATGATTTGGTGAAAAAGTTCAACTGTGGTGAACCACGCCATAAGTCGAGTGTTGTGGTGAACCACGTAATAAAAAGTGTGGTGTACCACGTAATAGCTTTTGGCCGAAGTTGCAGCTATAGTTCTGTATGGCATATAACAGGTTGGTTGATAAGTCCCCGGTCTGACACATAGATGGCGTCGCTAGTATTAAATGCATATTATTTTTATATAGTGGCAACCTTCAAATGATTCGTGTCAAAATTTGACGTCTGTAAGTCAATTAGTTTGTGAGATAGAGCGTCTTTTGTGAAGCAACTTTTGTTATTGTGAAAAAAATGGAAAAAAAGGAATTTCGTGTTTTGATAAAATACTGTTTTCTGAAGGGAAAAAATACAGTGGAAGCAAAAACTTGGCTTGATAATGAGTTTCCGGACTCTGCCCCAGGAAAATCAACAATAATTGATTGGTATGCAAAATTCAAGCGTGGTGAAATGAGCACGGAGGACGGTGAACGCAGTGGACGCCCGAAAGAGGTGGTTACCGACGAAAACATCAAAAAAATTCACAAAATGATTTTGAATGACCGTAAAATGAAGTTGATCGAGATAGCAGAGGCCTTAAAGATATCAAAGGAACGTGTTGGTCATATCATTCATCAATATTTCGATATGAAAAAGCTCTGTGCAAAATGGGTGCCGCGCGAGCTCACATTTGACCAAAAACAACAACGTGTTGATGATTCTGAGCGGTGTTTGCAGCTGTTAACTCGCAATACACCCGAGTTTTTGCGTCGATATGTGACAATGGATGAAACATGGCTCTATCACTACACTCCTGAGTCCAATCGACAGTCGGCTGAGTGGACAGCGATCGGTGAACCGTCTTCGAAGCGTGGAAAGACTCAAAAGTCCGCTGGAAAAGTAATGGCCTCTGTTTTTTGGGATGGGCATGGAATAATTTTTATCGATTGTCTTGAGAAGGGAAAAACCATCAACAGTGACTATTATATGTCGTTATTGGAGCGTTTGAAGGTCGAAATCGCGGCAAAACGGCCCCATATGAAGAAGAAAAAAGTGTTGTTCCACCAAGACAACGCACCGTGCCACAAGTCATTGAGAACGATGGCAAAAATTCATGAGTTAGGCTTCGAATTGCTACTCCACCCACCGTATTCTCCAGATCTGGCCCCCAGCGACTTTTTCTTGTTCTCAGACCTCAAAAGGATGCTCGCAGGGAAAAAATTTGGCTGCAATGAAGAGGTGATCGCCGAAGCTGAGGCCTATTTTGAGGCAAAACCGAAGGAGTACTACCAAAATGGTATCAAAAAATTGGAAGGTCGTTATAATCGTTGTATCGCTCTTGAAGGGAACTATTTTGAATAATAAAAACGACTTTTGACAAAAAAATGTGTTTTTCTTTGTTAGACCGGGGACTTATCAGCCAACCTGTTATAACTATGTAAATATGTCACTCAGGAGCCGTTTCCATTTTGGTTCTTTTTACCACGGTCTTGGGTACCCACCAAAATGAGCATTTTGCACTTAGGTACTCACCAAAAATATTTCCATCTCGCTCTTTTTTGTCTGCCGAGTAACATCTCTTTCTAACTGGCGCGAAACGTCCCGCGCTATATCGAAGAGGGTGACATATATGGTTATATGTGCTCTGAAGTGTTTAGCTTAAAAACTTCGATAAAACACTACCGTTTCCACTTGCACGAAGGTGTTTCAGCTTGACAGCTGTTCGTGTATTTTCAATTGATTAAGGGCTGCTAGCTTCTCAAGCGCTAAAATTAGTACAGTAGTTTCGCTATATAAGAAAGTCGATTTTGCCAAGAAATTTCATTCTTATATCTGGTTTTTTCTTATATAAGAACCCGTTTGTAAGAAAATTCTTTCTTATAAAAAAAACCGTTTATAAGAAAATTTTTTCTTATATAAACTACCGATATTTGAAAATAGGGGTGTTAAATTTTTGATAAAAACCAAGTTTTTTATATAAAATTTTTTTTCATACAAAACGAGTTTTTGGTTTTGGTAAACAGTTTCTTAAAGGCGGGCTTTTCTTATATACGAGTTTCTTATATAGCGAAACTATTGTATTCATGTAATAACGCAAAGCATGCCAAACTGACGGTTGAATACTTTTATCTCACATGTTGCATGAGCGCACCTTATAAGCAGCTTGCGTGCAAAGTTGTGAAAAACAGATGATGAATACTGAAATTTCAGGAAAATCCAAACAATGCCAAAACTGAGCAAGAAAAGAAAATTTTTAAATAAATATTCAATTTATTATCTTTAAAAAACCTCAAAAAAATGACTCAACAAGTCTATGCGCTTTATACGCTCGCTTTGCGCTATCTAATCGCAGTGCAAAGAGCGTAAAATTATTTTCATACAAAATTTGACAGTTGGTTTATGAGGGTCCAAAAATACATATGAGGTTTGCGCTATTACATGAATACCACTATTATTTTTTTTTAAATTCTCTAATCACTTGGCCACACAAAAATATTTAACTTCGATTTGGAGAGTAGGTATTGTCGCGACCATATAGAACTATAGCTGCAACTTCGGCCAAATTTTGGCGCGTTATGGCATGATTTGGTGCATATAGAACTATAGCTGCAACTTCGGCCAAATTTTGGCGCGTTATGGCATGATTTGGTGAAAAAGTTCAACTGTGGTGAACCATGCCATAAGCCGAGTGTTGTGGTGAACCACGTAATAGTAAGTGTGGTGTACCACGTAATAGCTTTTGGCCGAAGTTGCAGCTATAGTTCTATATGATTTGGTGAAAAAGTTCAACTGTGGTGAACCATGCCATAAGCCGAGTGTTGTGGTGATCCACGTAATAGTAAGTGTGGTGTACCACGTAATAGCTTTTGGCCGAAGTTGCAGCTATAGTTCTATATGGTCGCGACAACTCGTAGGATCGTGGTCAGCATATATAACAATATATGTCACTCTCAGAGATATTGCGCGGGACGTTTCGCGCCAGTTAGAAGATGTTACTCGGCGGGCAAAAGAAGAGCGAGAGGGAAATACTTTTGCATTGCAAAATGCTCATTTTGGTGGGTACCCAAGACCATGGTGGGTACCCAAGACCGTGGTGAAAAGAGCCAAAATGGAAACGGCTCCTGAGTGACATGTATAGTTATATATGGTGGTCGTACAGAGAAGAAGAGGAGTTTTTGTCGCCGACAAATGTCGAAATAAGCGAATAAAAACTAGAAAGTTGCTGAGACAAGGTTTTCGCTCAAGGCGTATTTAAAAACGTGGTGAAATAGGAACTTGCTCTTCTTCTTCTTTTTTTTTTGAACTCGGAGCAGTCAAATTTTGTATTTGAATTTCGAAAGTTTACATCTTGGCACGAAATAATAAGGGTCCTCATGCAACGCATTTACACCGTGTAAGCTGAGTGAAGTTCGTAAAACTGTCAAATTTTGTATGCAATTTTGACAGTTTTACTTACTTCGCTCAGTTTACACGGTGTAAATGTGTTGCATGAGGACCCATAATGTTTTTATATTCGAACCAGCTGTAAACAAATGTGAGCTGATTTTGACATTTCCGATTTTTTACATTGTTGTTATACTGCTGCCACCACCTTGTTAAATACGCGTTGGTTTTCGCTGTGGGACTTCAGTACCTTCCCAAAAGGGACTTCAAAGGAGAAGTTCAGAAAATTTCGAGAAACTTTTTACCGAATTTAAACACGGACTTACGAATGAAATTCCGATTCCGATTTGAAGTTTTGACATTTGAATATTACATAAGGCAGCATTGCATATTTATTTTGTATTCATTTTATGAAAGAAAAGAAAGTTGAACATTTTTTGTATTTTTGAAATTATCACATTTTTTATTACTGAGCGAAAAAGTCGAAATTTGTTTGAAGTTATGAGCGGTAATTTCCGAATAATACGCAACGTGCATGTTTACCTTTTAAAACGTCACAGAAAATCGGATGTGCCCGGAAGTGAGCCCTTTGACAAGCTGTCAGCTTCGAAGGCTTACGATATCATCTATGCTTTACGTCTCACGGATGAACAACTCGTGTCCAATGGATATCCACGTCCCGGCAAGAGACCCGGAACAGCGGTCATACATAGACAAAAAGTGATACGCAGAACACAAGGCGATGAGCGATATTGTAGTCGCTGCGGTAATGCTTTCAACTTGTCAATGTACGACGAAAACTGTGTGGATGAGTGCAATTATCATCCCAAGAGCGCAGGCTATATCCGAGGTAAGGATGAAACTTTTGGCTTAAGTTCACTTTACGGGCGTTTCTGGGATATTTGGTACATAGACGAAGAATGACCTCCTGGTTCCAAATCTGCAATCAGAATTTGGGGGTCGCATCTAGTTTAGAAGTTATAACCATTTGAAGTTTGTATGAGAAATGTGTACCATGTGTAGGAGTGTAGGTCTAACTCTTCCTCTTCCTAAGCCCTGCAATGTGTTAGAGCTACGCTGCTTCAACATTTGAATATAGCACGAGGAAAAGAGAAGCATTGAAATGCATTGCCACTCTTATTTTTAATTTTGGGAGATTTTCGAGTACATTACATGTAAAATATCTACCAAACTCATAAAATGATATGAAAAGCTTGAAAAACATAAAACTAATCCAAACTTTTTCGCAATTAATTTTAAGTGGTTCCTAATCTTCGAGTTTTGCTATGTTAAAACACAAGGCGAAATACTTAAGGCTCCCAACCGCTGATAAAGAGTATCCAACTCCAGCGAAATGTGTATTCTGACGGAACGTCCGCAAAACATTTAATTCTGTTCTACTCTTTCTAAATTCCTGATGTTTTCATAATCTCCTTGTATGATTGTGAGAAGCCAAAACTTTGAACCTAAAATTTTCACCTATTCTGCATCTTTTTTCATTCTTCGAGACTGTGAAAAAAGTTGAGTTCCCTTTCCCAAGAACTATTTTTTTTTTTATATGGCCAACGAATAAAAATCGATGGATTTTCGAAATTTTGGCTCAAAAGCCTTCAGACAAGAGTTAACTTGGGAGACCAAACCTTCTAATCATATATAACTATATATGTCACTCAGGAGCCGTTTCCATTTTTGGCTCTTTTCACCACGGTCTTGGGTACCCACCATGGTCTTGGGTACCCACCAAAATGAGCATTTTGCACTGAGGTACTCACCAAAAGTATTTCCCTCTCGCTCTTCTTTTGCCTGCCGAGTAACATCTCTTTCTAACGTCCCGCGCAATATCTCTGAGAGTGACATATATTGTTATATATGCTTCTAATCAAATAAATGTATATAAATCTTTTAAGTAAGGTAATGTCTAAATATCTCTTACAGGATCTGCTGACAATCAGCATCGTTGCTGCCAGCAACCGGCCGGTACTCCTGGTTGTACGTATGGCAATTACCATGTTTTCGATTATGTCAATACCGATCATCTGACCGGATATGTAACAACTATTGATAAAAGTGACGATAATGTTTTAACCAAAAAGGACATTTATGCGCTTGATTGCGAAATGTGCTACACAACGGAAGGCATTGAATTGACACGCGTCACAGTCGTCGATATAAATGCGCGCACTGTTTACGATGCGCTCGTAAAACCGGCCAATAAAATCGTCGATTATAATACAGTGTAAG